>AUXH01000263.1:0-25302 GCA_000482145.1 Strigomonas culicis | reverse complement strand
AACTTTGTGATTGAGCTAGCATATAGTTATCCCTGTCTGACGATGTTAGTTTATACATGGATTTAAGTATTTGTTGAGTTACACTCGATGTGTGGGAAAGAAATGACGAAACACATTATAGGTAAGAGCCGTCTTACAGCCGAACTGATGAATTTACCTTTCATATAATGCATGTACTAACACTATATGCATTGAGACCGATTCTGCATCGCTGTAGCTATTTCTCTTCTATTAGTACACGCATCTACACGATGATAAACATTTATGTTATACAATGACACCTCTAGTCTGAACTTCTGTGATCGAACTAGCATATAGTTATCCCTGTCTGACGATGCAAATATGTATCAGTGTCTTTATTAATGATGTTTACATCGCATCACTCCGATACCGCTGATTGTCTCTGACTGACACAACTGTGCGAACTGAACTATAAAAAGACAACATCAAACGCTTTTCGCTCGTTATTGATGTTTTGCTATGCTAAAAAGATGACAAATCTAGTTTCACTCTTGTCTGAACCATCTGATTATATCATTAAAAAATGTGGCTGATTGAAATATATAGATCATACTCTTTTTTTTCTTTTGTTAGTATACGCATCTGCAAGATGATAAACATTTATGTTATACAATGACACCTCTAGTCTGAACTTCTGTGATCGAACTAGCATATAGTTATCCCTGTCTGACGATGTTAGTTTATACATGGATTTAAGTATTTGTTGAGTTACACTCGATGTGTGGGAAAGAAATGACGAAACACATTATAGGTAAGAGCCGTCTTACAGCCGAACTGATGAATTTACCTTTCATATAATGCATGTACTAACACTATATGCATTGAGACCGATTCTGCATCGCTGTAGCTATTTCTCTTCTATTAGTACACGCATCTACACGATGATAAACATTTATGTTATACAATGACACCTCTAGTCTGAACTTTGTGATTGAGCTAGCATATAGTTATCCCTGTCTGACGATGCAAGTATATCTATTTATCGATCCATTCTGTTGTAATATTTTCGGACGCATATATCTCTGCCGCCACAGCTATAACGCCTGCATCCCAGTGGTCTAGTGCGCGCGCAGTGGGGGGTATGCATATAGATCATTGTCTCCTTATATGTTTGTCTTTTTTTTTACTTTCGTAAGAAGTACCCGCTGTGCATATGTTTCTAGTATAGATGCATACCACCGATTTAATGGCATGTACCTCTCTCGCACCCTCTCTCTTCTCTTCCTCCGCTCCGTGCTCGAGCTCTAGTGACAGTGCGGGATACAAGTAACACGGCCATGTCCTTCCCACGGAAGCGCTCCCACAGCGGCAGCAGTGGTGAGGCCTGCCACGCGCCGGTGGGGCTGCTGCGGGGGGCCCTTCTCGCCCTGGAGGGCCGCCCCTACAGCCAGCTGCACGCACTCGCCGGCCGCTGGTTCCAGCTGCACCCGCGCGGCGGCCCCGCCGTGCGGCTGCGGTGGCTGCATCTACAGCCCGACCCCTTCGCGCCCGGCAGCACCTGCGAGGTGACGCTGCCGCTGCCGGGCGGCGTCGCGGCGGCGGCGCGGCTGCCGCGCGCACAGTTCGGCGGCGACGCCCGCCGCGCGCCCTACACCGCGGAGGAGCAGCAGTACTACAGCGCCTGCCGGCAGACCGCCGCGGAGGACTTTCTCCTGCGGCGGCTCTGGCGCGGCCTCGCGGCCGCCCAGCAGCGGCCCGGCAGCAGCGACACCAGCTACTACCGCTACGAGGGCGCCCTGCAGCTCGCACGGCCCTCGTCCTTCATACTGCCTCGCAGCGCCGTGCAGATCTCTCTGGCGCCGGCGGAGGGAGCGGCGGAGGGCACGCTGCGGTTTTGCTTATGCGTAAAGCTGCCGGGCCACGGCCGCCGCATCGACGGCGGCGGCGCGTGGCGCATCCTGGAGGAGGAGCTGTGGGCTGCGCTGGCGCACAGCGTGCTGCTGCCGCTGCCCGGGCGCGACTACGTGGTGGACGGGTCGCTGCGGGCGCACATCGACCTCCACCACAACACCGCCTATCTGCGGCGCCACGTCACCGAAGAGCTGCACGGCGTCGCCTTCATCGCGAACGGCAGCTGCCTGCCGCGCGCGCGCGGCCACAGCACGCTGCCGCTCACCCCGCAGCACGTGCGCGGGGAAGAGGCGGCGGCGGGGGAGGACCACCCGGCGGCGGTGCTGTTCCAGTCGCCGCCCTCGCTGGAGGTCACGGTGGCGCTCCCCAACCCGGTGGAGCGCCTCCCGAGCCACCCCGCGCCGCCGGGCCACACCATCACCGGGATGCTGCTGCCGCGCGGCCTCACACTCATCGCCGGCGGCGGCTACCACGGCAAGTCGACGCTGCTACACGCGCTCAGCACGGCGGTGTACAACGCGGCCGCGCTGGACGGCCGCAGCTACTGCGTCACGGACGACATGGCCGTCGCCGTCCGCGCGGAGGAAGGCCGCAGCGTGCAGCAGCTCGACGTGTCGCTCTTCATCGAGCACCTCCCCGCCCCGGAGCACCACCACCGCGCGGCGCCGGACAGCGCCCACTTCGCCACACAGGATGCGAGCGGTAGCACGAGCGAGGCCGCGGCGATGCTGGAGGCCATCGAGCTCGGCGCCCGCACGCTGCTGCTGGACGAGGACACGAGCGCGAGCAATCTGCTGGCGCGCGACGACCGCATGGCCGCGCTCGTGCCGCGCGCCGCGGAGCCCATCCGCACCCTCCGCGAGCAGCTGCCCCGGCTGAAGGCGCACCCATCGTCGCCGACGGACGACCGGCTGAGTGTCGTGATGGTGGTCGGCAGCTCCGGCAGCTACTTCGACCTCGCCGACGTGGTGCTCGTGATGGACCGCTACCGCGTGCGCGACGCCACCGCGCAGGCGCGCGCCATCGCGGCGGGCGAGCCGGGGGCGCCGCCGGCCGGCCCCGCCGTCGCCCTCGCCGCGTTCAACGCGACGCGCGCGCTGGACTACGCGCGCACCTTCGCCCCTTTTCAGGCCCCCGGCGGCGCCGCCGCGACGCCGCCGCTGTCCAAGGGCGCGTACTACAGGCAGAGGTACGCGAAGCCGACGGCGCCAGACGAACTGCAGCAGCAGCAGCAGGAGCAGCAGCCCCTCGCGCCGCTGAAGGTGACGGCCCACCGCGGCGAGGCCCTGCAGCTCACGCAGGCCGCACGGAGCAGCTATCACGAGCTGACGCGCGGGGGGGGCCGCACCGTCACAGAGACGGTGGACGTGGGTGCGCTGGAGCAGCTCGTGGAGGAGGGGCAGCTGGACGCCATCGCGGCCGCCGTGGCGCTGCTGTACGACAGCGGGGGGCGGCCGCTGCCGCCGCCGCCGCCGGTGCGCTACCCGCCGCGCCTCACGGCCGCCGCGCGCCCCCTTTCGCCCTTCGCGCAGCTCGCGCACCACCTGGAGGAGCAGCTGCGGGGGCACCGCCTGGAGCCGCCGCGCGGGCGGGGCGGCCATCCGCTCACCCGCGGCGCCGCCGTGCTGCCGCGCGTCGTGGAGCTGGCGGCGGTGCTGAACCGCCTCCGGTGCTTGCGCTGTCGACGGTAGCGTGGGACCCGGAAACAGAGGAAAACAATGTATGTGCATACACACATTACATAAATACAAATATATATATATATATATATATTCACCAGTAGTTTATCGATGTATCGTGCGCTTCATCAACCTCATCCGCTACACTTTTGTTTTCCCCTCTCTTGCCCTCGCTCTCACTTGCGGAAAAGAAACACGTTTGTGTGAGAACAGAAAGTAGGTGCATTTCCGCCGCACTGAATGAACTTTGAGGAAGCCGACGTGTTTGGCGTGTACGACGTAGATCGCCCGGCGGACCGCCCGGCGGACGTACTCACCCTCGCGCAGTATGAGCTCCTCCTGGTGCTGCTGGCCGCCCGTCTGCCCTGCGCGGTGCCCGCCGATGCGGCGGGGGCGGGAGGCGAGGCCCTGCGCCGCCTCTTCGCGCTGCCGCACAGCTTCACGACGGACGCGCCCGCCCCGGCGTGGGACGGCTGTGCGCACATGGCCGCGCTGCGGCTGCGCCACGCCGTTGCGCATCACGCGGAGGCGCTGCCGACCGCCATCAGCACCGACATCGATGCGCTGCGCGCGCGGGAGGCGGAGCGGCACGCACGGGGCGCTGCGCGCGCGCCGGCGGCGGCGGCGGGGGGGAGCGGCGGCGGGCCGCAGCTGCACTGCTTCACGTGCCTCCGGCAGCTGATGGCGCAGCGGGAGCGGCAGCAGCGCGCGCTGCAGCCCTACACACGCGCGACGGGGGAGGAGGACGGCGACGGCCTGCCGCCCCCGCTCGAGCTCGTGAACCTCAAGGAGGGCATGTACGACCACTGTGAGTACTACAAGAAGCAAAGAGGAGAAGAAGCGCACAGTGGTCACGGCTGCGAGGACGCACACTGTGTCGTGTTAGCGTCCGCCGGCACGACGTGGTGCCCTGTGTTTGTGGCGTACTGCCTCTGTTGCCATGTGTTCCTGCCGCTGACCACCTTCCGTCCGCCTGCAGTCACCGTCGGACTGTCGCCGGCGGAGGGGGAGGGGGACGAGGAAGAGGCAGGAGAAGGCGAGCAAGACGAGAGGGGAGGGTGGGTGGCCACGGACCCCTCCGATGTCGTGCTCTCCAAGCTGCTTCTCGCGTTCCATCTCTTGTTCCTGTTTGAGGAACAACGACAAAAACAGCAACAGCAGCAGACGGCGGAAGCGGAGGAAGGCAAAGGGCACACCGCGGTCCACGACGCCGTGGAGACGCAGACGGAGGGAGCCGAGGTGACGTACGCAGACTACAAGGACAGTGTCATCAAGAACATCTTTCTGTTCGCGCCGCTTCTCTTCGCCGACGAAGACGTCGTGGAAGAGTTTGAGAAGGACGCCACCGTGACGTGGGGCGCCGCGGCGCTGCCGGGGGCCGCCGTGTGCACCTTCGCGCCGCCCGACGCGCCCCCTCCGCTGCCCTCCCTCCCCTTTCCCGTTGTCCGACGTATGGTGGCGGAGCGCGGCGCAGACCCCGAGTGTGCCGCGCTGTGTGCGCAGAGCAACAAGGAGACGGAGACGACGCTCCCGCTGGTGTTGGCCATTGCTGACGACAGCGCCGCAGTGCGCCAGGTTCTCGCGGACAGTGCCGGGCCGCCGTACGTCTTTCAGTCGGCGGGCGGCGAGCTCTCCCCCACGGCGACAGACCTGCCGGTCGACATTGGGGCCCACGTCGTGGTCGGCTTCGTCATGCAGTTCGCGGACGACAGCGAGGTGGGGCCGCGAGGCGCCGCGTCGGCCGTCGCCGCGAAGATCCAGCTGGCCGTGGCGAAGGGGCGCTACCGCGAGGCGGTGCGGCTCGTGTACGTAGAGGATACGGCGCGCTGGGAGCTGGCGCGGGTTCTGCACCACTGCACCTGGTCGGAGGCGCGCGCGGCGAGCCGACCCCCGCAGCTGTACCACAACCACAGCCGCGCCGGCGCCGGCGCCGCGGTGTGCGAGTACGTGGACGCGGCGGACAGCATTCGGCAGTGCGGCCGCTACACGGTCGTCACGCGCGCGCCCTTCTTTGTGTTTTATTATTACTTCCCCATTCTGCTCCACGAGGAGGAGGAGGAGAAGGGACGCCGGGAAGCCGGCGCAGGGGTGCCTGCTCTGCCGCAGCAGCAGCAGCAGCAGCAAGACGAGCAGCGCCACTGGGCGGACGCGACGGCGGCGGCGGGGAACTTTCCCTTCTCCCTGCAGAGCCGCACGCTGTGTCTCTTTCATCAGGTGTATCTCATCAGCAGGGCGATCGGCGAGTTGCTGGAGCGGCGGCAGACGTAAACAGGACGGGCGACGTCGGGTACCTCTCTTGCGAACAGGCGCCCTTGTGTTCTGGTTGTACCGATGGGTGTACAGTAAACGAAAAAATCACAAAAAAAAAACAGCAATAAGATAACGATTCTCTACTGAAAAGGCAAAACCCACTGTTATAAGCACATTTTTTTTCCTCCTATCTATTCTACCTCTTTTCTACGTAAACCTCACCATTGGATAGCGGACTGTATGAATAAGAGTATATACACAGATTCAGGTTTTATAGTATCACAATAATTATTTTTGTGGTTTCTGTCTTTTCTTTCTTTCTCCTTTGCTGTTGTTTCCTTTTAAATTTTCCTTTTTACCTACTGCATACCGTTTACTATTTATATATATATATATATATATAGCATTTTTTTGTCTCTCTGTTTGTTTTCGTGATTATAATAAATTGTAGGCGGCGTCATGAGCGAGCGAAAGCCCAGCCAGCTGCCGTTCATCAACCCCCTCAACGCGACCTCCCCGAGCCATAGTGCGAAGCTGACCGAACTCGCGATGGTGCCCTTCACGCCCGACGGGGGCGGTAAGCGGGGCAGCCGATTCAGCACTGGCAGTGGGACCAGTACCCGAGATAGCGATAAGGCGGGTCCTGATAACACGACGAGTCGCAACAATAGTACTAGTGAGGATACGGACGGTCGGGAGAAGAAGAAGAGGTACAGCAAGGAGCAGACAGCGCCGCCACCGCGGCCGGAGCGCCGCACGGACGAGGAGGCCGACCCGGGTGAGAACCAACTCGTGCTGGTTAGCTCCTTCCCATCCGTGCCCGACCGCGACGCGGGCGGCCCGGTGGATGACCGCGTCGCGCTGCTCCGCCGGCGGCAAATCACGCGCAGCACGCACAGTCATAATACGCACAACAAGAAGCGCAAACGCATCTGCCCGACGTGTCTCCGCATCCTGAAAGAGGAGGAGATTCCCTTTTTCGATCTCCGCAATAACAGCGCGCACGACGGGACGCAGTACTCCTACTACTACTACGAAGATGGAGAGGGGGAAGAGGACGAGGACGAGGAGGAAAGGGAGGCGCCCTTCTTGTCGTCGTCACGCGGTGTGCTGCAGGATAGCGGCGCGCGCCATGAGGACCGCACCGGCGGCAGCGGGCCCGACGGTGACCTCGTCGCCTCGCCCATCGCCGCGGGCGGCAGGGGCCGCGCCGGCAGCCGCACGCTGAGCCTCACAGACGCGCGCGGCCATCACAATGGGAAGCCGCACGTCGCGCAGCAGCAGCAGCAGCAGCAGCAGCACCGCCACATGTTGGTGCCGCTGCACAACAACAACAACAACGTCACGAACACCATTCTCACGCCCTTCTACTTCCGCTCCCTCGCCGCCGGCCGCCGGCCGCTGTCACTGCCCGACATTGACCGCACCCCCGCGCTGAGTGCGGGCGGCGGTGGCCCGGAGGCCGGGGGGCTGGGGGGCGTGCAGGGCGCGCTCGTGCCGCTTCAGCTCGGGCCGCTCCTGCTGCGGCCGCCGCTGCCGGTGCTGCGGCAGCGGCGGCCCTCCACGCCCGCGACGAACAGCGACGGCGACGCGGCGCCGGTGCCGCCGCTGGACGCGATCAGCATCAACGAGGAGGAGGAGGACGAGGAGCACCTGTACCTGAGCCCGACCGCGCGGCGGCCGTCGACGGACATCCCCGTCGTCCTCTGGTCCAGCACGCCGCCGCCGGAGGGCGCGCCGGCGGAGGCCTCCCACGCCGCGGCGCCGCCGCCGGGCGGCCCGCTGTACAGCTACTACCAGAACTACTTCCACGAGATAAAGAAGATCGGCAGCGGGGCCTTCGGCGGGGTGTATCTCTGCCAGCACGTGCTGCAAGACTATGTGCTCGGCACCTTCGCGCTGAAGAAGATCCCCATCGGCGACGCCCACTACGGCGGCGGCGGCACCGCGCCGCCCAACGCGGTGCTGCAGGCCGCGCTGAACGAGGTGAAGATCCTCGAGGAGGTGCGGCGCCACCCCAACATCATCAGCTACCACCACAGCTGGATCGAGGAGGAGGCGCGTATCAACGACTTTGGGCCCCCGGTGCGCTGCCTCTTCATTCTGATGGAGTACGCGAACGAGGGCTCCCTCGACAGCTACCTCGCGAGCCGCTGGCAGCGCTACCACCGGCGGACCGCTGCCGGCCGCGGCAGGGGCGGTGCGCGCGCCGAGGACGACGCGGAGAGCAGCGGGCGGCGCCGGCGGCGGGAGAAGATCCGCAAGAACCTCCACGTGCAGCAGGACGGCAGCGGCGCGGACGACGCGGACGACGCCGACGCGGTGATGGCGCGGCTGCACCCGCGGGACTTCCCCGGCTGCCAGGAGGACCGCTTCGAGCTGAACACACTCGCCGTGTGGTACTTCTTCCTGAGCGCCCTCGCCGGCACCAACTACCTACACAAGAAGAACATCCTGCACCGCGACCTGAAGCCGCAGAACCTGCTCCTCATCAGCTCCCGCCACACCGACGCGGAGGACGACGACGACGAGGACGAGGAGGCGGAGGACGACGAGGACGACGAGCTGCGCCGCTTCGGCGGGCCGCTCAAGCCGCCGCGCCTCGTCGTCAGCGACTTCGGCACCGCGACGCTGCTGAAGGGAATCAAGGGCCACAAGAAGGGCCGGCAGCGGCCGCACGCGCCGGGCGGCGGCACGGGCCTGCAGGACCGCACCGGCGCGACCGGCACGCTGGAGTACATGGCGCCGGAGCTCTTCGAGCGCGCGCCGACGGCGTCGCCGTCGCCGCCACGCAGCGACGACAGCAGCGACGGCTCGGCCGCGCGCCACTGGTCGTACCTGCACCCCCACACCGCCGCGAGCGACGTCTGGTCGCTGGGCATGATCCTCTACTATCTGGCGAGCGGCGGCCACCTGCCGCCGCGGTCGGCGCTGCGCCGCGCGTCGGCGGACCGCCCCGCTGCCACCGCGGACGCGGCCGCGGCGGAGAGCGAGGCGGAGGAGGCGCTCCTGACGCAGGGCGTGGTGCTGGACCACCTGGGCCTGCGCACCGCGGCCGGCAGCCGGCGCATGCCGTCGCCCTCCGGCTGCCGCGCGCTGCTGCTCGCCCCCGCGCGGCGCAGCTCCGCGGCGGAGGCCGCGCCGCGCGGCCGCCGCGGCACGCCGCCGCTCGCGTCCTTCTTCGCTCCCTCATCCCCCGCGGCAGGCGCCGCGTCGGCCGGGGCGTCGCAGCTGGCGGGCCGGCCGCTGGAGATGAAGCAGCTCATCTACCTGATGCTCAGCCGCAACCCGTCGCAGCGGCCGTCCTGCGAGGATATCCTCCGCTCCTCCGTCGTCCAGGACATCCTGCGCCACTACTTCACCGAGACTTACCTGTACCACAACCAGCAGAAGCAGCAGCAGGAGGCCGCCGGCGGCGGCGGCACGCCCCAGCCGCGCCGCGGCAGCTTCAGCCAGGAGGGCTTCACGTACGGGGGCTTCGACGGGCGTCTGTTCGGCACGGGCCCGGAAGAGGCCCTGCGCGGGGCGGGCGGCGAGGACGGCGGCGGCGCGCTGCGGCGCTCGCGGGCGCTGCTCCCGACGCCGCCGCTGGCGCTGCCGCCGCCGTCCTCGCCCCCACCACCCCACCACCACCACCCGCGCCCGCGGGACCAGGCAGCGGGTGCGGGCAAGGGCGCAGAGGGGCAGAGAGAGACGGACGAGCAGCAGAAGCAGCAGGAGGAGCGCCACGCGCAGACGGCGCGGCAGGCGTGCATCGACGACTTCGCGAGTCAGCTCGCGGCCACGATGGGCGCCGGCCCCAACAGCCCCGGCAGCAACAGCACCGAGACGGACGAGGAGGGCTACGATGCCCCCTTGCACATCCACCGGAACCTGCCGCGCGTCACATCCATCACTGACGCCAACGAAGAGGAAGAGCGGGAGCGCCGCAGCGGCCATCCCCTCTATCGCGGCGACAGCGGCAGCAGCGGCACGGGCAGTGGCAGCGGCGGCCAGACCGCCATGAGCCCGCTGTTCAACACGTTCCACCAGCGCAAGAGCAGCCGCGTGGAGCTACTCTCGACCTCCTCGCTGGACGGGGGTATGGTGGCGTCGCTCCTGGCTCCGTCCCCCACGAATCACACCGAGCGGGGCGGCGACGACAGCGGTGGCGGCTTCACTGTTACGAATAACAATACCAATATTAATACAAGTGCTGCGAGCGCCAGCCGGTACAAAAGTGTGCTCGTCCAGCAGCGGCAAAAGCGCGAGCAAAGTGTTGCCAATCAAAGTGCCATGAACAACAACAATAGTAATAATAATAATAGTAATAGTGCGAGCAACAGCAGGACGCTTCAGGCAAAGAGTGTTAGAGACATCGCTCTTCAGACGGAGCCGCTCACCATTGTGGGTCCAGACGGTAAACTGTACGCGATTTGAAAAAAAAACAGGGTTCGTAAGTAAACGATGGACAGAGAGACTAACAGTGCTGCTGCTCGACTTTAAGAACGAAAGAAAGATAATGGGCCGCACAACTATACAAAAAGCAAAACGCATTACTTGTGTATATATCTTGATTTCAGTTTTTTTTGAACTTCTACTCACCTTTTTGTTAAGCTCTACTTTTTTTTTTCGGCCTTCCCTCTTCGTTTCGTTGGTGTTGTTAGTAGTGCTGAGCGGAAACCAAAAATGCGCTCGCAAGCAATGTTTGTGTCATATTCTATATACATCTTTCTCTCCCTCTCTCTCTCTTATGCGGTTCTTCCCGTCCCCTAAGACCTGCCTCGACCTCAGCGTGTATACGTGTTCATGTAGAAACGCCGGAGCGAGCTAAAAACGAGAGAGCGATCACACACGCATGAACTTTTTTCCATTTTCTGCGCGGCGCGCTCGCCGTGGGCGTCGTGGGGCTGCCCGCCTACGCGGGCACGGTGTACAGCAGCACCATGCGCCACCCCGACCTCGTCTTTGTCGCGCACCCGCGCGGCGGGTGCCGCGCCCGCGACCGCGTGCAGGGCCAGATGCTGGAGGAGCTGGGGCCGCACCTGGAGCGGGAGGACGCGCGGCGGCCGGCGCCGCGGGACCGCGGCCACGTCTACCTCTGCCAGACCACCGCCGTCCTCCCTCACCACTCCATGAAGCAGGCGCTCTTCGCGAACTTCTGCGCCTTCTACGGCACCGGCGACGGCACCGCGGACGATGACGACGAGTGCAGCCGCACCATCCCCGCGGCGGCGCGCGGCAGCGTCACGGTGGACGAGGCGGCGCACGAGATCCGCGGACCGTCCCGCTCTACCGCCGCTGGCCGCCGACCGCCGCGTGGGCGGCCTTCAACGCCCAGGCGCGCGACACGCGCGACTATCTGCTCCAGAGCCTGCTGCTCCACGCGCCGCTGCTGCGATGGCCGTCGCTGCTGCTGCTCTTCGCCGGCAGCGGCGGCCGCGTGAGCGAGGTGGTCGGCTACGCGCGCGCCACGTCGCTGCGCGGGCTGCGCGCGGCGGCCGCGGACGGCGACGGACTGGGGGCCGGCATCCGCGCGGCGAGTGGATCGGCCAGCGCGGCGCTGCCCGACCCACTCGCCTGCTACCACGACCTCGGGCCGTACAGTCGCACGGTGGTGGTGGACTACGAGCCGCAGGGCACGGCCGCGCTGGCCGCCGCGTTCCCGCGCGTGGTGGGCGTCGCACTGGAGCTGCCGCCGCTGTCCGGCGCGCGGCCGCGCGAGGTGCTGCTGACCGCGGCCGTGCAGTTTGCGCAGCCGAACGGCCACGCGCCGGACAGCTGGCGCTACGCGGCGGTCGAGCGCGGCCGCGAGTTCTACGTGCGGTACATCACGCTGCGGGCGGCGAGTGACCTCGCGCGGCTGTGAGCGCGCGTGGGCGAGGGGGGGGGAGAGAACTGCCGCTCCCGGACAGCGAGTCGTACATCTGTGTTGCAGATTTCTTATTCTTCCTTTTTTGTTGTGATTTCACAGAACAAGCGGTTTAGCATTTATCCGTAACACTCTAAACGGTTCGCTTTTTGCTCTACGTATGTGTGTGTGTGTGTGTGTGTGTGTGTGTGTGTGTGTGTGTGTGTGTGTGTGTGTGTGTTTCCTTTCCAGATTGGCTGTGTACGTGCCTACAAGGCATACTGACCGTGTACCTTTTTTCTTCCCTCCCCGTCTGCGCTTCTTCTGTTCTGCCACTCTTGTGAAGTGCTCTATAGATTCCTACATACATCCATACCCCAGAAAGGATGCTGCTGCCGCAGCTGCACTCGGCGCCGGACCGCCTGCCGGCCGTGCTGCTCTATTTGGCGCTGAAGGACATCGTCTATCGGGATGAGAAGAGCCGCACGGTCGCGCTGGACTACTTCGCGAGCGAGACGGCGGCGGTGCAGCAGCTCATCCGTGCGCAGGAAGGAGAGGAAGAGGCGGAGGAGGAGGGGCTGCCGGCCGTGCGCTACGCCCTGCAGCTGTACGGCCTGCGCCGCGAGCTCTTGCTGCTCGTGGCCGAGCAGCAGCGGCCGCTGCCCGCCGGCGGCCGCGCGAGCCCCAGCCCGCCGCCGGCGCTCTTCCGCGCGACGCTGTGTGACCTCCACCAGCAGATCCAGCTTCTGCAGCCCCGGCACGCGCCCTGCGCGGGCGGGGCCGCGGACGGCTCCTTCGCGGCGGAGCTGCCCGCGTTCGTCGCCGCGCTGGACACCGCGATCGCGGCCGCGCTCTCGACCGAGGGCGACGCGCAGGACACCGGTGATGCCGCACCGGTCGATCCCTTGCGGCGCGTCATCGCCGGCGTCGAGCCGCTCATCTCCCTCTGTGTGTACGTGGCCTTCCTGGCCACGGAGCGCGCGGCGGACGCTCCGCCGCCGAAGGGCGGGGAGCGTGCGTGGACGCTGGCCGCGAAGGTGCGGATGCGGCTGGACGCCGGGCCGAGCTCGCTGCGCCTGCGCGACGTTGTGCGGCTCTATCTGGCGGAGGCGGTGCGGCTCCACGCACAGGCGGCGCGGAAGCGACTGGCGGACGGTGACGTGCTGCTGGGCGTCGAGCCGGACGCCAGCGCGCGCCCGCACCCGCCGCGGGCGGTGGCGCCCCTCGAGGACAGCTGCACCAGCCTGCTCCGGCAGCTGCACCAAGGCCGCGAGTCGGGGTGCGCGGTCGCGGATGCGCAACCCACGGACAGCGGCAGCGTCGTGGAGGTCACGCACACGTCCTCGCATATCACGCTGGACGACTCCGCGTCTGTCGTGGAGGCGGAGGGCGCACCCCAGGCAGCGGCAAGCCGAGACCGGACGCGCAGCTACTTTTACTGTGATGACACACAGCGATATGAGCCTCTCTTTCTGAGAGGTTTCTATCTGCCGGCGGAGAGAGCGCACTGATGTCACCAGAAGCAGCACATAGAGAGAGATAGAGACACGGCGATACTGAGGCGACCGGGGAGGGATGGAGAGGCCGGGATGGTGGCATGGGTGTGGCGTTGTCTCTCTCCTCTTTTTGGTGTGTATTTGTGTTTTTGTTTTTTGCTTTTGATGGTTCTCACTATCATCTTATGACGGCCGGTAGTGCCCTTATAGACTACAGATGGGCCATCATTAGTTTATATACTTATATACATGTAAAGAAGAAAAAAGGAGAGATTGGTATGGGTCTCTGAATAGATGCATGTTTTGTGTTTTTACTTTCTCTATCTCCCTCGCTCGCTTTCTCTTTCCCTCTCACATAGCTTTAGTAGCCCCGTTTTGAAGATTGAAAACGCAACAATAAAAAGGTAAGAGAGAGAAAAAGAGAAACGGAAGGAAAACAGAAAAAAGAGGAATCATTTTGTTTTCCTTTTTGCACTTTATTTAATCCTCTTCGTATTTTCTACTTCGTTTCTAAGTTCCGTTTCTCTTTTTTTGTTGCTCTTTTTTGTTGTACCACGTTTATACGTCTTCTATATACATATATATATATATTAGTTGTTGTCCATTCTTTTTTTCGAATTATTCTCTCTTTTTTCTTGATTCTGTGTGGTTTCCTGTTTTTTTGTTTTTTGTGTTACAGTTCCATCGTATTTTTCTTATTTTTATTGCTTTTTCTTTCTTACTATTTTGTTTTGTTTTTCCGTGTCTTTTTCTTGGGTTTTCTTAGAAATAAGTACTGTTATTGTTGGTGTTGTTTTCTTCTCTTTCCTCTTGTGTCACCCCTCTCTTGCATACACACACGTACACGTATAGCTTCTTCTTTGTGTCTATTGCTTGGCTCCCTATTTAACACGAACAGAGAAACGAAAGATCTATATAAGAGAGTAAGTAGAAAACAAAAAAAAACTAATATATATATATAAACTAAAAAACAGTATACTTCATTTCGACCAATACATACTCTTGGTTAATTGATTAGTTAATTGACAGCTCACACACAGAGTAATATATAAATATATACATCTTTCTATATATACATTTGTATACACTTTTTATTATTATTTTTTACATAAGCGGACGTTGAAACAAAAAAGAAATAGAGACATTGTCTTTTTCTGTTTTTTCTCATTTAATCACCTTTTTCTTTGTTCTCACTTACGTGTTTAAGCTCTTTCAGCTGTTGTTTGTTCCTCTGTGTGGATTTGGGTGTGTATTTTTCATTGTAGTATTGCTTTTTTTTTGCTACTGTTCGTTTGTCGTGGGCTGTTTTGATAAGAATACCATCTTCATTTTACAACCGCTGTAAGTGAATTTATTCTTGTGACTGGTGGTGTTTGCTTTTTAATGATTATTCCTATCAATTAATACTACTATCTTTAGTTTGTCAGATCGGTTTTATACTTCGTTTCTTTTTTTTGTTTCGTTCTTTAGCTCTTTTATTTTCAGTAATATTTCCTTGTACAGAGCACATTTTTTTTAATTATTTCTTTCTTCCTCTGCATTCACGTAGTGAAGGAATTCTTTTTTTTTTTTCACAAAACAAAAACAATTTTCGATAAAACGAAACAAAAAACTAGCTTACTTTTCAATATTTTGGGGGTTTTCTTTTTTAAAAAAAAGGACATTTTTGTATATACATATATATTTACACACTAAAAAAAAAGTGTAAAAAAAACTACCACTCATCCATACCCTGCGCAACATGATCTCCTTGAAGGACTACGCCATCCTCTTCGATCATTTTGTGCACAATGATGTGACGGACTATCTGACGAACACGGTCGCCATCCCCCTCGGCCTGGAGACGCGCCGGCAGACCCCCGCACAAGCCGACCCCGCGAGCGGCGCGTCCAGCCCCGAGGGGCCGGAGGAGGCCGCCGCGGGCGGGGACCAGCTGCGCTACCTGTGCACCTTTCTCTTCCCGCCGTCGACGACGAACGTGCGCTTTGTCGGGCTGCGCATCAGCGAGCGTACGCGCGACAACTGGGCGCTGCACTTTCCATTCTTCGACAAGTTTGAACGTCACCGGCGAGAGGGGAAGGACTTTTTGAACCGCATGCCCAGCCTCCACATCTTCGAGAACTACGTGCAGTGGGTACGGGAGCAGGGCGAGGCCGTCATCGGCGAGGACAAGGGGGAGCTGAACAAGACGGTGCAGGAGCACACGACGGCGGTCGTGCCCGTCACGGCCAGCAACACAGAGGTGATGCAGCAGCACCTGCTGCACCAGCTGCGGCTGCAGCACGAGGAGCTCAGCACGGTGTTGAAGGACTTCCACGGCGTCCTGCGCCCGCCGGCGCTCGTGCCGGTACCGTACGGCCACCGCCACGGCCATCACGCGCCGACGCCCTTCGAGGCGCGCGTGCACAACTACTTCCGCTTCTTCCAGTCGCGCGCGCACCTCATCGTGCGGGTGTCGACGATGGGCGAGGCGAGCAACCTGCCCTTCTGCTACTGCTTCCGCGCACAGTACAGGCAGTACTGCACGCGCATGCACTACTCCCCCCTCTACGTGAACATCAAGGACGAGCACTACTTTGACAACCCCGACAGCGACGCAGCCGACGACTTCCGCTCGACGCGGCGCTTCGCGGTGGAGGACACGGATGTGCTGAGCCTGGACGAGGCCCTCTTCAACGGCCAGCCAACCGTCGTCGTCGACCTGGGCTGCGCGGAGGCGGTGCTGCGCGGCAGCAATGTCTTCCCGCCGGGCTTCCTCATGGCCTCCAAGCACTTCCGCGCGGGCGAGGTGGTCCACATCGCGGTGATGGTGGAGCTCGTGCGGCTGCCGCCGTCGCAGGACCGCGAGCGCGCCCGGCGCAAGCGCGCGTCCGGCACCGGCAAGAAGAAGGGCGCCGCGGCGAAGAAGAAGAGCATGTCGCCGCGGCCGGATCTTGACGCGGCGCCGCACGACGACGACGGCGAGGCCTCCACCATCAGCCACCCCGCGAGCGCCACGCTCCTGGAGAGCGACGAGACCGCCAACACGGAGGACGTGAGCCCGGCCGCGTCGCCGCGGCGGCCGCGGCCGCGCTACACCTTCCGCGTGGTCAACCAGCGCGGCATCGACCACCCGCCGCACGCCTTTGCGATTCTGTCCGGCGAGGCGCTGCGCGAGCGGCTGCGCAAGATCGCGGCAGAGGACGACGAGCGCGATCGGCAGGAGGAAGAGGCCCGCCAGGCGCCGCCGCAGGCAGCGGCCGCCAGCGACGCCGCCGCCACGGCGGACGCGGACGCGCCGGCCGTGGGGAAGAAGCCCGCCGCACCACCGCTGGCGGGCGCGACGCCGCCCATCAACTACGACCGCGTCTTCCTGCTGTACCTCGCGGAGGGCATCACGTACATGAGCTGGCGCCAGATCATGCGCGTCGCCAGCGGCAACACCGGCGCCGCCAGCCCCACCCCGACGAACAGCCCTGCTGCCGCCGCCGGGGCGACGAGCGCGCCGCGGGCGGAGGGGGCGGCGACGCCCGTGACCCGGCGCCCGCAGCTCGGCCGCGGTATCGCGGTGCAGACGCTCTGGACGGCGGGCCTGCAGCCCAGCAAGACCGTGATCAACTACCTGCTCTACCCCACCATCCTGCTGCCGCTCGGCCGGCCCATCATGCGCAGCCCGTCGCCGTCGCGGCCGCCCACCGCGCACCGCCGGCGCGGGCCGCTCTCGCCGGCCACGTCGACGCCGACCACGACGTCGCGCATCATGACGCCGGTCGTCCTCAGCGGCGACAGCGGCGAGGACCTCAGCGAAAGCCGCGGGCGCCGCTGCGTCCCGCCGCCGGCGGTCACCGCCCCCGCGGAGGCGGACGACGCGAGTGAGAGCACGAACAGCAGCTTCGCGGCGCCGCCGGGGGACTCCGACGAGACGTACGACGCCCTCATGCGCGCGCTCTCGGAGCGCTACATGCTGCAGAACTTCAGCAGCATGGTGCCCTCGAAGCTGCTCGTCGACAGGCTCGACTTCCCGCCGCCGAGCGACGCGCCGCGGCCGGCGGCCGACGCGGAGGCGGACGACCTGCTGCACCAGGACCCCCGCAAGCTGCAGGTGCTCGACGCGTGCGCGGCGCCGGGCGGCAAGACGAGCCTGCTCATCTCCCTCCTGTACGAGAAGTCGCGCGAGGTGCACGGCCCGACGCAGGGCGACATGTTCCGCGTCTTCTGCTGCGAGCGCAGCAAGCCGCGCTTCTATCACCTCACCCGCGCGCTCGAGAGCCACTTCATGCCGCCGACCGCCGCGCTGCTGTCGCCCACCGCGAGTGCCGCGTCGTCACCGGCGGGCGGGACAGGCAGCGCCTACAGCGACATTGAGCGCCTCTACGCGAAGCTGCGCGACGAGGCCTTCAAGCTCTACGCGGACCCGCACTTCCAGCTCGCGCGGGTGCTGTGCGCGCTGAACGGGGACCTCAACATGCTCTGCCGCGACCCGCAGCGGATCCTCCAAGAGGTGGACGTCGCCGCGCCGCCGCAGACCGACGTGCCCGCGGCCGCGACGACGCCCAGGAGGGGGAAGGAGGAGCGGCGCGGCTCCAAGACGGCGTCGCCGCCGGATGGGAGGCGGCCGCGGCTCGTGCAGTTTCGCGGCATCCTGCTGGACCCGCCGTGCACCGGCCTCGGCATCCGGCCCAAGCTGCAGTTCTGCATGAACAACCAGCAGAGCCAGAGCATCGACTTCATCCTCGACTCGGCGGACTACCAACGACGGCTCTTCGCGTCTTGCTATCAGATGTTGGAGAACAACCGCTCCGCGACCCCGGCGCCGCACGCGTACAAGAACTACATTGTGTACAGCACCTGCACCATCTCGGTGGAGGAGAACGAGGGAAACGTGCTGCACTTCCTGCGCACCTACGAGAACCTCAAGATCAGCCGCGCCCGCAACGAAGCGGAGCGGCGCATGTGCTTCTCGCCCACGACGACCTTCGGCTTCCTCGACGAGGCGGACGAGGGGCAGCCGCACCGCACGGTGCGCCGCTTCCTCCTCCAGCGCGAGATCACGCGCCTGCAGCTCGAGCGCGAGTGGAGAGGGCGGCCGGAGCAGCCGCACAGCGCCTGCCCGCCCTCGACCCCCAGCCTGCTCTTCAGCCGCCCGCCGCAGGAGGGAGTCGACCCGGACGGAGAGGAGCACCCGCTGCTCGTGCTGCGCTACATGCCCCGCCTGGAGGACATCGCGCACGTGGATGACAGCGTCGCTTTTTTTGTCACCGTTTTCGAGATCGAATAAGTCTTTCGCCTCCCCCTCCCTCCCCCCCCCCACTCCCTCTCTTTCTCTCTCTTCTTCCTTCATCATTGTCAGAAGCATCCGTCACCTCAGTGGTGATCCGTGATGCTCATTTAAAAGACGCAGTTCCGTTGTCGTCGTTTGTGTTCAAAAATGAGCACAACACTTTCAATACCTTAAAAAAAAAAAATAATGTACAGTTGTACGTTATAAATATACTTCTTTATGACTAAAACAAAAACTCCTTGTTGTTGTATTACTTTTTTTTCTTGTTTTTTTTTTGTTGTTTTCCTTTCTTGCTTTTGGGATTTCTTTTTTCTTGTTTTAAAAAGGAAAACAAATCTACAGACCCACCTTTTCTTTGGTATACGTAATGAATGCACGATAGTCTTCTACATATTTCTATATACAAAAAAAAAGTTTTTTTTTATGTTTTTATCCCTTTTTTTTTGCTTTTTTCGTTTGTTTGTTTTTGTGCTTTGTGTGTGATGATGTGGGATGGGAGTGTTGTTACTCTGAGTAGTGTTCTTTCCCACGTGTCGAATCACCTCTTGTTTACACAGATGAAAACGAGTGCTGAAGGTAAGAGGGAGCACATCGTATTGTAAATAGATAGAATCACAAAAAAAAAATGAAACCAAAAAAAAAGAGAATTTGCAGTTATCACACATGTGGGCGTGACACGGCTCATACATAAGTGAAAAACTTCTTTTTTGTTTCTACAATATGGGTTTTGTTTGTTTTCTTGTTCTTGTTGTTGTTGTTGTTTCGTTTTTTATTTTTTTATTTTCGTTTTTTCATTTACGTTTAATCCTAAAATTGATAATCTCCGTTGCTGTTGTCGATACGTTTTGTTGTTCTTGTTTTCGTTTTTTCACTTCTCTCTAACAATTACAGTATTTTCGTTTTCGACAGTTCTCTTTTTTGTTATTTTTGTTGTTGTTTTGTTTTTTATTATTCTATTATTATTTTTTCAATTTGGTTTTCCCACCTTTTCTTCTTGCTTTTTTTTTCCTCTTTTATTCGTCCCGTTTCTCTCTTTTCACGCTTTTCTTTGATATACATTTGCATATTAATGTCAAAGAAACCTACACACCACAAAGATAAGAAGTGTAAGAAAAGGAAAAAGATGGAATATATAAACTCTCACACACACAAATATATATATATTTGTATATATACATTTATAAAGTATTGAAAACAAAGTGGCATACTCCCTTTAAGAACTGCTTTTTTTCTTTGTTTTCCTCTACTTTTGTTCCCTTCTCTTGTCGTACACACTTATGTCTTACGTATGTTGTGTAATGTGGTCTTTTCTTTTGTATGTGTGTGCGCTTCATAGAGAAAACAAAAAGGGAAAGCTAAAAGAAAAAGGTATCTTTTTCATATCACTCAATTTGGTATTCTTTTTCTTTTCTTTTCTAATTGCTTTCTCTGACATTGCTTTTGTTACTGTCGAAAAGAAAAAATATTATAATCAAATACATTGGGTTCACTTCTTCATAAACGCTTTTTTTAATTCACTTTTATTTTTCTTTTACATACGAATTTGGTTTTTAATAATAATCATAAAAGATGTCTAAGCATGAAGCATTATTTACTTGTGTGGAATAGAGTTTTCTTTTCTGTGCGCGCGCGCGCTTGAACACTGAGTGCTAAAAAGACCGGTGCGCCCATGATGCGCCCTGTGAGAGTATGCATGTGCGCAGACCTGGCACATGTGTTTGTAGTGTGGCCTGTCTCGCACGATGGGAAATGTATGCGCGTATGTACCTCCTTCCTTCTTTCCTTTGCTCTCTTCTTTCTTTTTTAGTATTGGTACATCATATAACATACATATAGATCCTCTTGGATTATCGCAGTTCCTATATTCCTCATTGCGTCATCCAAAGAGGAAGAGAACGGAAAAAAAAAGAGACACAGGAAAAAAAAAATGAACGTATCTCAGCCATCGACGGCCACTACTACTGCTGACATGCGCATCCACAGTGCGGCAGAGGCGCCACTGCAGTTGGAAGACTTCTCGTGCGTGAACTTCTTCGAGTTCACTTCTAATGAAATAGAAAAGTACATCACGGATCTATGCCTGCACAGCATAGAGATGCAGTCCTACTTAGTGTTCAGCAGCTGCAGCAGTAGTAGTCATCCGAATAATACTAACAATAGCAGTCATACCAATTTGGGTGGCAGTGGCAGACAGCCGGCGCCGCCGGAAGGGGAGGACTACTACTTCACGTGCTCTCCCATGGAAGAAGATGTGGAAGCAGACGGGCCGACCGCCGCAGCGCTAGCGCCGCCACAGGTCCCACCCGGCCGGCAGCGCCAGGGGAGCTACGTGGTGGGGAAAAACAACGAGCTGACGCGGAGGAGAAAGATGAACGCGGGCGGCCACGCCGCGGCCGATGACGACGACGTCAACAGGGTCAAGCACATCGCCGTGGAGCTGCACATCGAAGACTACGAACACCCGATTTACCGCCAATTCCGTGTGCCGCTCTTCTTCCTCATCAAGAACGCCTCGACCGGGTTCGGGCCCGCCCACCGCGGCGCGGCGGCCGGCCCCGGCATCTACCCGAACAGCGAGTCCGCCTACTACCTGTCGCTGCTCGCGACAGCGGTGGCGAACGTGTTTTCAAAGCACAAGCACCAGTTTCACCTGCGGCCGCTCGAGCTGAACCCGCCCATCGCGGTCGACGCGGCGGCCGACGACGAGGACGCGGCCCTGACGCGCTGGCCGCTGCACCGCGTGGTGGAGCTCCCCACCCCGTACCCGGCGCACAGCAACTGGGTGCCCTGCTTCGCGCCGACGGGCGACGTCAGCGCGGAGACCTACGCGGGTGTCGCGCCGGCGCTGCCGGCGCCGCCGCCGCCGCCTAGCGCTGCGCCGGTCACGAACCACGTGCTGCTGGGCGCGCACCTGGCCGGCACGGTGCTGGCCACGAAGTTCTGCAGCAGCGTGCTCGCGCCAGACAGCAGCGGGGCCGTTCCCAGGACGATCGCGGAGTACTGCGACCTGTTCAAGTTGAAGATCGGCTCCCACAGTCGCATCATCGACCACGACCGAAGCGGCGGCGGCGGCGGGCGACCGCGCGGTGGACCGCGGCCGCCGCCGCCGCTGCTGTGCGAAGGCATCTGTGTGTCCGTCAACAAGTGCTACCGGCTCCCCGTGCCGATGAACTTTACGCCTGTCAAGACGCGGTCGCTGGCCACGGGCGGCGCGCCGCGCACCGGCAGTGGTGTCCTGCCGCTCAGCTTCCAGTGGGAGGAGCTGATGAGCCGCCACAACCGGCACGCGTGCGAGGTGCTGTGCCAGTCCTCCCCGGCGGCCGGCAGCGCGGTGCTCGACGACGGCAGCACGTCGCTGGCCGCCTTCTCGACCCTGACGCTGTACGGCACGCACGCCTTCGGGGTGCTGGTGCCGCCAGTGGAGCAGCTGCGCTTCTGCTTCTTCTACAAACAGCTGCACGACTACGAGGCGGTGGAGACCAAGACGAAGCAGAGCTACCTGGACCCCTTCAGCGCGTCGGCGAGCGCCGTCGCGGCGGAGGTGGCGCAGCGCTGCAGCATCGTCGTCGAGGTCGACGTGAAGCCGGAGCACACGGTGCGCCACCAGCTGAGCCTCAAGGTGCTGCAGCCCGCGCACAAGAAGCTGCTCGCGCGGCTGGAGGACCCGTCGCTGTCGGAGCCAGACGAGGAGCTGGAGACGGAGGGGCCGCGGGAGGACGGCGCGCCGCCCAGCACAGTCAACTACGCCCTCGACAGTTTCTTCCGCAACAGCGTCGAGAAGCTGCTCGGGCGCGGCGGCGGCGACCGACGCCTCTTCCCGCTGCGGCGGGAGCAGCAGCAGCGCGTGGTCGCCGCGCTGGCGGAGGAGGCGGCCGCGCCCGCCACGACGGTCGCCGCGCTGCTGCGGCAGCTGCGGCAGCGAGAGGAAGCGCAGCGGCGGCGGCAGGACGCGGACGGCGACGGCGCGCGCCACGAGGTGCAGCCGGAGGTGCGCGCGCCGCTGAAGGACCTGCGCCAGGCGTACTTCCCGGGCTCGCTGCTCTCCCGCCTCGCCCTGCTCTTCGTCAGTGAGGGGCTCAACGCGGCCTACCTCCTGCCCATCTGGCGCCGCGCGGTGCAGCGGCTGCGGGGCCTGTACGACCAGCACGCCGCGGCCGGCGACGCCGGCGCGAGCAGCAGCCAGCACGCGCTGTTAGAGCTTCTGGACCTCGTCGGGCTCCCGCCGCCGCGGCCGCCCGTCGTGGTCGACCTCACGCAGTCGCTGCTCTGCCAGAAGCTGCAGCTGCTGGCCTTCGGCGTCGGCGCGCTGCTGCCGCGCTACCCCCACTACGCGGAGGAGTCGGGGGCGGAGGGGGAGGGGGAGGTGGAGGTGGCCAGCTGGGCACTGCTCACGTCCGGCGAGCGCGCGCGCTGTCCGGCGCCGCTGCCGCCGCTGCCCGCCACCTACGACGTCCTGCTGCAGCAGTCGCGCACGATGAACGAGCTCAGCAGCGGCCGCCGCCGCATCCGCCGCGGGGGCGGCGACGCCGCCACGGACGTGTCCGTCACGTGGCTGCAGCAGAACGCGCCCATTTACAACGACATGTGTCTGTTCCTGCACGCGAACCAGGCGCAGGACGGCCGCGTCGTCCGCTTCCCGGACTTCATCCGGTGGAGCAGCCCGCGCGACTACTGTCAGCCGGCGAGCGGCGACGCCGACGACGACGACGCCCACCTTTCGCCGCGGATGCGGCGCGGGCGGCCGCAGGAGGACGGCGCGCGGCCGCACCTGTGGTGGCAGCTGTGGGAGGCCGCGCAGCCCCGCAGCCGGCGCGCCATCCTCGCCGGGCTCTTCGACGCGCCGCGGGCGGTCCGCGACGTGCTGGACTGGCTCGGTCGCACGGTGAGCGAGCGGGCGCTGCTGGCCGACGTGGCGGCGGCCGTCCTCGCAAACAGCGCCCACCGGCTGCTCGGGCACCCGCACCTCAGCGCGGACGCCGCGCGGCGCCCTGCCCTGCTGCGCTACGCGCGGGAGCGCGTCGCGGCGCTGACGGCGTGCGTCAGCGCCGCGACGGCGGGGCTCGACACGACGCTGCTGCCCTTCCCGCGCCCCCTCAGCGCGATGGAGGTGGAGCTGACCGCCACGCAGCTCGCCGGCGCGCGGCGCGAGGTGGAGGAGCTCGAGACCGCCCTGCTCGTGTCGGTGGCGCTGGAGGAACTGCTGACCGCCGCCGGCGCGCCGCCGGAGGAGGCGGCCGCGCAGCGCGCGCTCGCCGCGCAGCTGAGCGCGCCGGCCCCCACGCCGGACCCGGCGCGCGGGTGCCTGCAGCTGCGGCCGCTGCGGCTCCGCTACGACACGTGGCTACGCGTCGCGGCGCCGTGTTTCCTCGCCGCGGACGCGCGCCGCCCGGTGACGTGTCGGACGCGGCTGAGCTGTCTCGCCGAGCGTCCGTGGGACACGGCGCCGTGCTTGCAGCAACTCGTGGTGGAGGAGGACGAGAGTGGCGTCGCGCGATTCGCGTTTACACTGTCGAAGGAGGTACTCTAAACCCGTGAAGGTACCAAAAAAGAAATGTAAAGAAAAAAAAAGGTGAGAAAGAGAGATAGAGAGAGAGCTCAACCGCCGCTGTTTGCGTAATGTGGATTCTACTGTTATGTCCTTTGAAAGATCTTTGTTTGTGTCTATACGTTCTCTCTCGCCTCTCTTCTTTACCCTTGTTTCCTGAAGAGCATTTGCAACAACGAAACAAAAACTAAGGGTGGGCTCTTCACTGGTTTTTCCGTTAGCACATATATATATATATTCGTTTTTGTTGTCTTGTTTTGCCAAAGTACTTTTTTTTCTCTTTCTTTGCGTTTCTAGCCGTGTTTGTTTGTGTTGTATATGGTGCTCTCTTTTTTTGTTTCTCTATAACCTACACTCTTTGAAATCATTTCAAGTATTAATTCCTTTTTTTTCTCTCAGTGTCGTCCCCACAACTGCAAAAAGGTATAACCTGTATTATTTTCCATTGTCACAGATTGTAGGCACAACTGATTTGATATTCCTGTTCTCGCTCTCATCCAATGGGAAGTGGTTGTTGCTGCGAGGAGTACATCAACTATCAGAATGGTAAGCCGCTCATCCGGGGTGGCAAGGTGACACCCTGCTTCCCTGAAGGCCGTCTGTTCAAGATCGAAAAGAATAATTGCTGGTACTTCTACAATGACACGCAGAAGTATCGTATGACTGTCACCGTCGACTTCGGCCCCGCGTCACAGATACAAGCATTCGACAACGACAGCCGTGCCAAGTTGATCCTCAAGATGGACGGGTCCTGCCACGCCGTGATGGAGGTGTTGCCGCTGGAGACGCTGGCATTAATGCGAGCCAAGGCGATCAACGGCTTCAAGTGTACCTTCGACGCGACCACCTTCACCGCCGCGGAGCGGGCCCAGTACGTCGAGGCCGCCCGCGCGCAGGTCGCGAAGGAGATCCAGGCAATGCAGAAGCTAGTCGACGCACCCGTATCACAAACGACCACCGTCTCCTGAAGGCGGCGCGCCGCAGCGGCCGCATGTTTGTGGATCTCTTCTTCCCGCCCGTGAGCACATCCATCTACCGCCCGAGCATCGACGCGAGCGGCGGCGTCAGGAACGCGAGCGACTACTGCTGGCAGCGGCCCACGGACTACCTGCCGAAGCAGTGGCACAACAAGCTGACGCTCTTCGACAGAGTGAGCCCGACGGATATCGACCAGGGCGCACTCGGAGATTGCTACTTCCTCTGCTCCTGCTCCGCGCTGGCCGAGCACAACGAGGACGTCAAGGCCATCTTCCAGAATCAGCACTGGTACTTCACGAGCAAAGACGAACACAAGTACGGTGCCTGGCGCGTCATCATCAACCTCAACGGCTGGTGGCGGCAGCTCATTGTCGACTCCTACCTGCCGAGCA
>AUXH01000262.1:0-25326 GCA_000482145.1 Strigomonas culicis | reverse complement strand
AACTTCAAACAAGCAAACAAAAAAAGTAACGATGAAAAAGGTGCAAGAAAGAAAAAAAGGACGTCGATAATCGAGCAAAAAGAGAAATGCAGAGGTTATTCATAACGCACCTATGTCTCTCTCCATGTAAACCTATTTATTTACTTATCCGAATCCAACAGCAGATGCAGCAATGAGCATTAGTGTTGTTTCTTATGTCCTTTTTCTTTTCTTTTTTGCAACCAAAAACAAAGTAAAAGGGAAACACAACAAAAACAGAAAAAGAGAACGCAAAAAAAGAAAAAGAAAAAAAGAAGTAAACAACAACAAAAAAAGTAGAGTGATCGTTTTTAGTACAAGAATTACCTATATATACATGGATACGGATATAGATATTATTTATAGAACGTCCTTATTAGTTTTCCTCTGGAACGCAGAGCACCTCGCGGATGATGCGCGAGCAGCAGCAGCACATGAGTGGGCTCTTCGACACCGGCGAAGACAGGAAGCCTTTCATCATGCTGACCCACAGGTTCTTATTGCGGGCGCCCAGCCCGTCGCGCTGCACGCTGCCCCACACCAGATCGTTCACGAGGTACAGTGAGATGTACTCCTCACGCGACGGCAGGTGGGCGAGCAGCGCCGTGGTGTCCGCCGGCAGCAGCGCACTGACGCTGTCGTTGGACAGCGCGCCAGAGGAGGAGAAGTTGGCCGTCCCATTCGGTGTCGGCTTGGATGTGATAGAGTTGCCGCTGAACATGCTGCCGCGCCGGTTGTGGTTCTGGATGGTGCCGATGTAGTTGTGCACGGACGAGCGGCGCCGCACGTCGGCGTCGCTGCGACTCGCAAACGACTCCGAGCTCTCGCGGGGGCCCCCGGCGCCGTCCGCGGACTGCGCGTTCAGGTTATCCTCCTGCTGCTCCGTCGCCATGCTGCGCTGCACGGGGAAGACGAGGTGCTCCGGGTTGTCCAGCTTGCGGCTGCGAAGGAACAGATAGTACTCGTTGTCCGTCATGGCTAGCACGCTAAAGGCGGAATTCACGACGTGCGCGGAGGAGAGCAGGTTGCCGTCGCACGGCTCTAGCCACATGAAGGTGCGGAAATCGTAGTCTCCGGAGGAGATGGCCTTCTTGAAGAGATGGAAGGCGAGGGGGGCGACCGGGATGCCGCCAAAGACGCCGTTCGCGATGCTGTTCGCGAGCATGATACCCACCGCGTAGAAGAGCGCGTGCAGCTCCTCCTCGTTGTGGCAGATGGCGGTGCTCAGCAGCCGCTGCCGCTCCTCCCCCTTGTTGCTGCCCTCCTGCAGCAGGTTCTGGTGGTCCGTGATGCCGTAGATGGCGCTGATGAGGGACGGGTTCGTCCAGCAGATGGCACGGTCGTCACCGACGTAGGTGAAGGCGCTCATCGTCGCGCGCTGGTGGCCGATGCTGCAGATGCGCAGCGGCTCCGTCAGCGGCATGTCGAGCGACTTGACGTGCAGCACGTACTCCTCCCCGGAGCCGTCCGCGCGCCCGTTGCGGTCATCACCGCTGTGCCGGCGACCCGACTGCAGGTGCTTCGCCAGGTAAATGTGCTGGATCGTCCACGTCACGTTGACGCGCTTCGCCAGCTGCTCTTCCTCACCCAGGATGGTGCCCATCATGCGGTTGAACGCCTTGTTCGTGCGGTCGCCGCCGGCGAAGGAGGCGAGGCTCTTGTCGGCCCCGTCACCGATCAGTAGGCTGCTCGTACTGTAGAGCGCCTGCGAGCTGCCCTCGCGCATCTTGCCGTTAAAGTGCGACGGCGGCGCGGAGGGGCCGGCGGTCACGCTGCCGGCCACGTTGAGGCGCTCGACCAGCAGGTTGAGGTAGTCGCCCGGCTGCAGCGTCGCGGTCGGCGCGCGGTTCCACTTGAGGAAGAGCACCGCCTCGTCCGGCAGAAACTTGGGCACGAGCCGCAGGAGCGTGTTCGCGACGTCCGGGCGCTGTGCGATGACCTCCTTCGACGAGTGGTAGAACTCGGTCGTGCAGAAGGGGGTCAGTACGGACGCCTTGTGGCGCCGCACGGTCGCCTCGTTCGCGCAGCGGAGATACAGCTGCGCCTGCGGGGAGACGCAGGTGTAGATGTCGATCGGCTCGTCGTCGCTAAAGAGCACGCTGTTGTAGCTCTCGTCGCTGCTGTCGGAGGAGTCGTTCGAGGGCAGCGTCGAGCGGCGGCGGTTCGCGTTACCGGAGCCGCTGTTGTTCGCGCGCGTGTCCGACTTGTTGCCGGAGACGCCGCCGATGGAGAACTTGGGGTCGAACAGATAGTTGATCACGTCGAAGTTCTTCTTCTTCTCGCGGATCGCGTTGGCCAGTGTCACGAGCGCCACGTCTTTCTGCACCTTCACCGGCATCGTCACGACGGCGGACTTCTGTGCCACGTAGAGGTAGGTCAGCGTCCGCTTGCCCTCCGCGTTGACCGCGTAGAAGGGGAAGAGCTGCATCCACTCACTGAACTTGCGGGGGCAGGCCTCGCCGCACGGCAGCGCGCCGACGGCCTGGAAGAGCTCGCGCATGACCCCGGTGCACTCGTCGATCTGGATGAAGGACAGCGGCTTCGTGATCTCGTGCGTGACGATGTTGTTCTTCGCGCTCATGACCGGCATGCCCATCATGTAGGCGAACCAGCAGATGCGGTTGAGGATGGGCACCTCGAGCATGTGCATGACCCACACATCGTCGCGGCTCGTGCGGCTCCCGAAGGGCAGGCGGCGGTCGTCGGCCTGGATGCTGCGCTGGCCGCCGCCGAGGAGGTACATGAGCTTCAGCGCGATGCCGCTCAGCAGCCGCATCGGATCAATGTCGCGTCGCTCCGCCGCGGGCGCGCTCAGCTCTAAACAGTTGAAGATATCAAAGTACTTCTTGCGGAGATAGTCGATCTTGCTCTTGTTGTCCTTGCGGAACCGGGTGATGAGGAGCTGCGTGAAGACGGGCAGCGTCATCTCGTCCTGAATGACGAAGCGCTTCCAGTCCTGCATGTTGTCGCCGGCGTTGCCTAAGAAGTGCTTCACCGTCGCGAGCTCGGGCCCCACGAGGGACTCGAGCGACACGTTCTTCTCCTTCG
Organism: Strigomonas culicis; assembly: GCA_000482145.1. Lineage (NCBI taxonomy): Eukaryota > Euglenozoa > Kinetoplastea > Trypanosomatida > Trypanosomatidae > Strigomonas > Strigomonas culicis. Next base: position 22,260 of record AUXH01000262.1, on the reverse strand, counting down.
CCTCCTTACAGAGCTCCCGGAAGCGGCTGCGGATGCGGATCACCTCGGCGAGGTGGAACAGCACGTACAGCACGAGCGAGCTCGTGGCGGTGGTGACGACCATGCCGAGGTTGCGCACGGCGGAGTAGACGTCGGAGGCCTGTGTGATGCGCTCCTGCGTGTCGAAGAGCCCCGTCTCGCGCATTGTCTGCCGCGGCCCGTCCGGGTCGTTGGGCGCGAGCACGGAGAGCCCCTGGATGAGCCGCGCGCGGTCGTGGAGCGAGACGAAGAAGGACAGCCGCTCCGCCTCGCCGAGGATGCGCTCCTGGAAGGAGATGCGCTCGTCCATGATGGGCACCGTGTTGGTGAAGTAGTCGCTGAACTCCGCCGTGATGGTCGCGCGGGGGATGCGCTTCGCGATGAGATGAAAGCAGTCGAAGCTCGTGCCCACCGTGTTGCGCAGCCGCGAGACGTAGAGGCCGTCCGGCTCCATTGTGTTATGGAGGTCGCCGTGCGACATCTCCTCACTCGGCGTCATGCGCTTCATCTTCATACGGGTGAGCGCCGTCGCGTCGGGGTCCTCCGTCGGCATCAGCGACGACACACTTGTGTCGTCCTCCGCGTGGCCGTGGCGGTACTCGTTGAGGAGCGCCTGAAGGGACTGGTGGCGGTTGCGGGGCTGCACGGGCGCGACGACGCCGCTCAGCACGAGCAGCCGCTCGCGCAGCAAGTCCGTGTGCTCCTGCCGCTGCGCCATCATCTGCCGCATCACCTCCTTCCCGTTCACGCTGTTGTCCGCGAGGTCCTTGTGGCGCATCGAGCGCCAGCGGTCGCGGCCGAGCACGCCAAGCATCACGTAGTCGATGAACCACTTATCCCGCAGCTCCGTGTCGAGGAAGGACGAGAAGAAGCCGCCAATCACCTGGTACGTGCCGACGGTCACGAAGCCGGTGAGCATGCACTCCAGCTGCCCCACCTGGGGGTTGAAGACGAGATTGAAGTAGGCGCTCGCCTCCGTCACCGAGATGCGCGGCCGCGCGTCCGGCGACGGGACGGAGCCCTCGAAGCTCGTGCTGATGCGCGGCGAGGCGGCGGCCGTTTTGTGCGGACCCGTCGCCGAGTCGTCCATGATGTGCACGCGGTTGCTGCGGCCGGTGTCGATTTTGGGCGCGTTAGGCGGCCGCGGATCCCTCTGCGACGTCTTGCTCGAATTGTTGGACGGCTCCGCCTTCTTGCCGGCGCTGCTGAGTGGACTGGGCTCCGTCGTGGACAGCGGGTTCCTGTTCCCGCTGAGACTCGGCTCTTCACTACGCTCGGTGACGGACCCGTTCTCCTTACCATTTTGATTACCCATTTTTTTTTTTTGAACTGTCTATGGCTCTCTCTCTCTTTTTTGCTTCTCGTCAAGTCTCCCCTTTGAATAGAGGACAGAGAGAGAGAGAGAGAGGAGGGGATTGCTTGTGGAGTTTGAGATACTTCCTACTCCCGAAAAAAGGTAAGAAAAAACTGAAAGAAAACTAATTACAACGAATACTACAAACAGTCTAATAAACACACCAAACAAACAAACAAACAAAAACGGAGTGAAAAGCTTTAAATGCAAGTCAGAAGAAGTGAAAAAAAAAACAATAAAAACAGAAGTACAAAAGAAAAAAAAAGAATGAATACAACTACACACACAGAGAAAAAAGACAAGCTGAAAAGACGAAAAAAATTAGAGTGCTTATAAAATTAATTGCAAAAGTAGAACAGAAAAAAAAAATGTACACGCAGCCTATTTTGTTCTGCGACGTGATACCTCAACTGACTGATAACGACACGAAATACGAGAATAGAAGAAAGAAGAGGTAAAGAGGAAGGGAGAAGCAACACATCATACCGATTTGTACGCTGTCAGTTGCATCATGTACTCGCATGTAGTTCACATTTCAATCCAATGTCTCTCTTGTCCCCGCACGCACACGCATCAGTCTCTCTTCCTCCTTCCTTAAAGGCATTGTTCTGAAGTACTTCAGCAACACAGTAGTTCATCAAACATAAACTTCCTTCACAGGTATACTGAAAGGAACCGTAATAAAGAAACATCACACACCATCTGTATGTCAGAGAAAAGGGAACAATACACACAATAAGAACAACGGAAAAAAAAAAAAGGAAACCATGGTATCGTTTTATCTCAACTATCTAGGGAATGAAACCATATTGAAATCAAGCGTATAATTAGTTTCTTTTTCTTTCTTTTTATGCATGTACGTGCGTGCGTCTGTGTGTGTGTGTGTGTGTGTGTGTGTGGCTGTACAGCCGTCTACAAGTAAAAACGCGTGAAGGAAGACTTGTCCTTGCGGTACTGCACGTTTTCCTTCCCCTTCACAAAGTCGTCCTGACACACCTTCATGCGACGGTCACGCAGCGCCAACAAGCCGGCCTCCGTGCAGATAGCCTTAATGTCCGCCCCGCTCATCTCGTCCTTCGCGTGAATGAACTCCGTGATGTCCACGTCCTCGGCCAGCGACATGCGGCTTGTGTGGATCTGGAAAATCATCTTCTTTGTCTTCTCATCCGGGAAGGGAAACTCGATCTTGCGATCGATACGCCCCGGGCGGATGAGGGCGGGGTCCAGCGTGTCGATGCGGTTCGTGGCCATGATCACCTTGACGTCGTTGCTGCTGTCGAAACCGTCCAGCTGCGTCAGCAGCTCCAGCATCGTGCGCTGCACCTCCTTCGTGCCGCTGCTGTCCGTGTCGTACCGCTTTGTGCCAATCGCGTCGATTTCGTCGATGAAGACGATGGACGGCGAGTTCTCCTCCGCGACGCGGAAGAGCTCGCGGACTAGCTTTGGGCCCTCGCCGGAGTACTTCTGGATGAGCTCGCTGCCGACGACGCGCAGGAAGGTCGCGCTGGTCTGGTTGGCCACCGCCTTCGCGAGGAGCGTCTTGCCCGTGCCGGGCACGCCGTACAGGATGACGCCCTTGGGCGGCTTGATGCCCACCTCCTCGTACAGCTCCGGGTGCGACAGGGGAAACTCCACCGACTCCTTGATTTCCTGGATCTGGTTCTCTAAGCCGCCAATGTCGGCGTACGTGTCCGTGGGCGCCTTGTCGACCTTCATGACGCTCACGAGCGGGTTGACATCGTCCTGCAGCACGCCGACGATGCTGTGCTGCATGTTGTGCAGCAGCACGCTGCAGCCGAGCTCGAGCTGCTCCTTGTCCACGAAGGACATCATCGGCACGTAGAACTGGGAGCCCGAGATGGACACGATCGCGTGGCTGTCGTCGATCGCCTCCTCGAAGGTGCCGACCTCGAGCGGCATCCCGCGCAGGTCGTTCACCTTCTGCAGCTCCGCCTCGTAGTGCGACATGCCGCCCTCCTCCAGGTTGGACTGCGCCTCGAGCTGCGCGCTGATCGTCTTGAGGAACTCCTCCTCGACCAACAAGTAGTCCTTGCAGCGCTCGAGGCGGTACTGGCGCAGGAGGCACGCGCGCGCAGGGTACACCTTTGGCACCCGCGTCGCCGCGTCGGGCCCCTTCTTCTTCTTCCTCTTGCCGATCTCCGGCGCGACCGGCGGCTCCCACTTCTCCGGGGGCGGATTCGGCGCTCCCTTCTGCTGTTGTTGGCCCATGGTGTGTGTGGGTGATAGCAATAATAATAATTGTGTATAGGCACGCGGGTGGATACACAAGATCTAAAGAAAACAATTTGCTGGAGATGGACATCAACCAAAGTAGTGAGAATAAAAGAGAAAGGAGAAGAAGATGACAATGATCCCACTATATATCTTATGAGAAAAAAAAAAGAACTGACCCTTTCACGTTAGTACCTCTACGCGCACCGCATTGCACACAGCCGTATGGATCGTTTTAGTTGGTTTTATTATTATTGTTATTCTTATTATTCTTATTATTATTATCGTTATTATGAATAGAAAAAATACAGGCCCCAAGTAATAAATCACGTTAGAATAAATGTATGAGTAGTGGGGAGATATAATTAATCATAACGAAACAAAACAAAACAAAACAAAAAAGAATGAAGAAAACTATAAGAAGACACGGTCAACCAGGGGTGTGGGTTTACTTCTTGGCCGGGGGCGGGAAGGCCACGCTGGGCTCGCCCGGGCGCGTCTTGCGGCGCGCCGGCGCATGCTCCTTGTAGGTCTCGTCCGTCACCGGCAGCACGAGGACCTGCGGGACGCCGGACAGCTTGCAGATGTTCGGCGCCATAGACCGCAGCTTCTCCTCATCGTTGATGACCGGCTGCAGCGACATGGCCGCCTCGCCGTACTTCTCGGCGTTCGCCTTGACGAACGCGATGAAGGCCATTGTGTCCGGGATGATGTCCTTCGTCATCCAGTCGGGGCGGTCCGCCATGATGACCTTCGCGACGTCGGCGGGGAAGCTGCACTGGTTCTCCTCGAAGATCTTTGTGAGGAGCTGCAGCGCCTTGAGCTGCCACTCCGCGTAGCGGTCGGTCGTGTAGATCATCACCTGTTCGATCAGCCCGCGCTTCTTCGCGTTCTTCGTCACCTGCGAGCGGATTTCCTTCACGACGTCGCTCATGACGCGGTTCAGCACAACCAGTGAGTAGTCCAGCGGCGCCGTCGGCTTGGGGAAGGGCTGGTCGATGATGCCCTGGCCGGGCTGCGCGACGCCGCCGTGCAGCATCACCCACAGCTGGTCCGCGAAGTGGGGCGCGATGGGCATCAGCAGCTTCGCGAGTACCTCGAAGTAGCGCCGCGTGAGCGCCGCGTTGACGCGGAGGTCGTCGCAGTTCAACTTGTACTGGCTGAACTCGTTCGTGAATTCGTGGAAGGCGGTGTTGAGCACCATGCGGAACTGCATGTTGTTGTAGAAGGCCTCGGAGCGGATGATGATGTCGTTGATCGTGTTGTTGAAGATGGCGTCGAACTCGTTGAACTCCCCATCGCGCAGGTTCGCGCTGCCCTCCACGACCAGCTCCTTGCACTGCTCCAGCAGAGTCGTCAGCTTGAGAATGAAGCCGGCCGCCGTCTCGCGCACAAAGTTCGCGTCGTCGAGGCTGTCGCCGGCATCCGCGCAGGCGATGCGGGTCGCGTCGGCGCCGTACGTCTCAATCGCCTCGCGCAGCGAGATGAAGTTGCCCTTCGACTTCGCCATCTTCTCGTTGTCGACCTGGATGTGGCCGTTGCAGAAGATGGCCTGCGGCCACTTGCTGTGGTCGTCCGGCCAGATCGCCGCGTGGTTGTAGAGGAACATGGTGAGGTGGTTCTGGATGAGGTCCTTCGCGGAGCAGCGCAGGTCCACCGGGTACCAGTACAGAAACTCGTTGCGCAGCATCTCGAGCGACTCCAGCGGCATGCCGCCGGCGCGCGTGGCCACGTCGGCCGCGCTGCCCTTGCCGAGCAGGACGTAGTCGAACACCTCGTCCGTGAACATGGCGGATTTGAGCCCGTACGGGTTGTCCTCGCGGCCGCGGAGGCTGAAGGTGCCGTCGGCACCCGTCTGCACGAAGCGCGCGATGATGTAGTACGCCATGTAGATGGTGGAGTCGGACAGACTGTCGATGAGCGTCGTGTGCGACGCATCGGCGGGGATGTACGTGCCGAGGCCGAAGGTGCGGCTGCACGGCCAGTTCGCGAGCCAGTTCAGCACCTCGACGAAGGCGTTCTTGACGCCGGGGAAGAACATGTTCATGTTCTCCTCCACGTGCTCCAGCACCGCGTTCTTCCACTCCTCCTTGCCGTACTCCAGGTACCACTGGTCGCAGAGGGCGACGACGCACTCGTCGCCGCTGCGGCTCATCACCTGCCGCGTCGGTTCGTTGTAGCGGATGCACTGGTCGTTGTCTTCGAGGTCCTTTTGCGTCAGCACCTTCGCTTCGCTCACCTTCTTGCCCGCGTAGGGGCCGACGATCATGGTGCCCTGGTAGAAGCCCATCTGGTAGCACACCTTCTTCGCCTCCTCGAGGGGCACGGTGGCGTTGGGGCCGTTGATCTTGAGCTTCTCACACATGAACTTGGCGCCCTCCGTGCCCAGCTCCGGGATGTTGATGATGGGGATCATGGGGAAGGGCAGCACCCACTCGTCCTTGAGGCCCAGCTTCGCGCGATAGTCCGGCTTGTTAATCAGCTGCACAAAGTTGATGTAGTCGTCCGGCGAGTCCGACGGCACGCTCATGACGACGCCGGTGCCCTTCGCCTCCGTGATGGTGGACATGGGCAGCGTGTATATCGTCTTGTACGTGGCGAGCGGCGCCGCGAGGGGGAGGCCCACCAAGTTGGCGCCCTCCACCTCGAAGAGGGGGAGCGGGTCCACGCCGGTCTGGCCATTGACGACGAAGTCCTGGTAGGCCATGTTGCGCGCGGCGCGCGGCGTCATGAGGTACACCTCCTCCTCGCCGGCCTTGTTGAGCACCGTGTAGGCCTTGTAGCTGAAGTTGGGGCTGACCCAGCAGTTCGTCTGGCCCACCACCGTCTCGGGCCGCAGCGTCGCGCCGGGGAGAATGACGCGGCGGTTGCCGATGCTCTCGCCGAAGGGCTGCAGGGCGGGCTGCTGCAGCGGCTGCTGCACCACGAGCTTCACGATCGTGTACTCCTGCGGCAGCACGCCCTCGCCGCTCGCGCGGTCGTGGTCCGCGCAGGGCTGTCCGTCCCACGGCGAGTAGACGCAGTAGCGTTTGCCGAAGCTGAGCTTATTCGCCGCGCGCAGCTTGCGGAACTGCCACGCGACCATGCGGTCGAAAAAGGGGTTCGCGTCGGTCGTCATGAAGGAGCGGCGGAAGTCGATGTGACAGCCGAAGCTCTTCAGGTCCTCGATCGCGAGCGGCGGGAAGTAGTCCAGCCAGTACTGCGGGTCCGCAAACTTGGGGATCTCCTCGTCCGGGATGCCGAGGCTCTGCATGATGATCCACTGCGGCTTCGCAGCCGCCACCTTCCCGCGCTTGCTCTTGTGCTTCGTAACGTCCTCCGTTGCCTTGGAGGCAGCGGAGTCCTTCGCCTTCTCCTCGAGGTACCCGGGTGGGAAGTGCGGCGGGGTGCCGAACTCCGCCATCTCTTTCTGCAGCTTCTGCGCGCAGGCGGAAATGGGCGTGCCCGTGACGTGGAAGCCGAAGGGCCACAGCGCACGTTTCCCCTGCATCCGCTGGTAGCGCACGGCGAACTCCGACTTCGTGAGGGAGAAGGCGTGGCCAAGGTGCAGACGGCCGTTCATGTAGGGGAAGGGGAAGGTGGTGAAGAACTTGGGCGGGCGCTGCTCGCCGGGGGCGGGTGCGTCGAGCTCATGGCTCCGGTCCTGCTCCCACCGCTGCTGCGCGGCCTTCTCAATGGCGACGAGAGTATCACGACGAGCAGTGGACATGACACCGAGGCTGAGTTTCGCGAACTTTTTCGTGGCTACGGGTGTAGAACAAGGGGTTCAAATGAGGAGGTGAAAGTAAAAATAAAAAGCTTTACTATTTTTTCTTTCAGGAGTAATAATATATATGTATATATATATAATAGGAAGAAGGGAGGAATATCATATGAAGTGTAAGAAGCGCATACGTGCGAATTCACGCTTGCCTTTGACGCTCCATGGTGCTTAGTATTGTTAGTGCGGTTCACTTGTTTTTTTTTTTTTTACATTTCTATGTATGTACAAAAGATGAAGTCCATCGTTTACAGATGTGTATTTACATATATTGCAAAAGGGAAAGACATTACATTGAAGAGGAATTTACACTGAATACAGTTTTCATTTTCATTTTTTTTATATAATTCTTTTAGATTTCTCTTACATGTCTCTCTTCTTCTTTGTTCCACACTCATGTAGTCCACATCAACCACGCGACGCCCATGCATGCACACCCGCCACCAAGGCCAGCGGGGCGGCGGTCAGCGCAGCTGCTGCACCCGTTTGCGCAGCACCGGGTTCATGTCCTTGGGCAGCTGCCCCTCGATGAACTGCTGGTACCGCTCGTTGTCCGCCTTCATCGCCGCCTCCTCGCGGAGCTCCTCGTCCTGCTGCGCCTGCTTCGCTCTAAGGTTTTGCTCCCGCCGTTCGTCGGCCTGCGCACGCTGCTCGGCCTTGAGCTGCTGCGCGGCCGCCAGGCGCGCGGCGGCCTCGGCCTCGGCCTCCGCGCGCACCTTGGCGGGGAGCGCGCGCGTCTCTAACACGTGCGCCTCCTCCTCCTCCTTGGAGAGAAAGCCGCTCGTCCGGGCCTGCGCGCCGTGGTGCGTCGCCGCCCGCCACGTCGAGGGTCGGTCGCCCTGCAGCTCTGTGTCGCCAAAGTCGGCGTGGCGCAGCGTCTCCCGCTGCGTCTCGACGCGCTTCGCGTCACCCTTGTACATCTTATCTAAAAAGCTCTCGCCCTTTTCCTCGAACACGTCCTGCGTGCGATAGGTGGCGCCCGGCTTGGTCGCCGTCTCCTGGTAGTGCTCTAGCCCCAGCTGCTGGCGCGCCGCGAAGGCGCCCTGCTTCTGCTGCTGCTTCTGCAGCGTCGACTGCTTCAGCGCGTCCACCCGCGCCTCCTCCCGCACGCGCTCCTCGTCCGCCACGGCGTCCTCCTGGATGCGGCGCTGCAGCTTGTCTGCCTTGTTCACGGCCTTGCGCGAGTTCGCCTTGTTGACTACCCCGTTGGCCAGCTCGCGCCGCCGGCGGGCGTCGGCCTCCGCGAAGTTCTCCGCCGCCTCCTCCGCCGCCTCCGCGTCGACCTGGGCGCGGCCGCCGCGGTACGCCGCGCGCCCCTGCCGGCGCTCGTCGATCTGCTCGGCCAGCAGCTCGAGGTTCGCCAGCTTCGTGTCGACGTTGCGCTGCCGCAGCTCCAGCTGCAGCCGCGCGTCCTCGGCGGCCTGGCCCCAGTCCCGCGCCTGGATCTCCGCGAGCTCGCGCGCGCGGTCGACGCCGTCGGCGGCCCGCTGCCGCTCGTTCTCCGCGACCTGCTGCTCGCGCCCCTTCAGCGTCTCGTCCAGCAGCCGCGCGCTCTTGACGCACTGGCCGCGCGGGTCGTCCACCATGTGCTGTAGCTCCGCGCGCGCGTTGACCTGGCGCCGCGCCTCCTCGTCCTCCTGGTGATAGAGCTCGTCGAGCGCCCGCTTGCGGCGCTCCGCCTCCTCCTTCTCTTCCGCCTGGCGCTGGAGAAAGTGCTCGTGGCGCGCCTCCGTCGTGTCCGGCCAGCCCGCCTTGCGGGTGCTGCTGATCTCTTTCCGCTGCCTCTCCTGTGCGGCGCGGTAGTCCGCGAAGGTGCCGCCCTCGCCCTCCGTCGCGAGCCGCTGGATCCACGCAAGCTCGCGGTCACTGATCACGCCGACGCGGGAGAGATCGACGCCCGCGGCTACCGCGTTGGCGTTTCCTATCTTGCGGCTCGGGTCCGCGCGCGCGCGCGCGCTGACGCCCGTCTGCGCGGAGGGGCCGGGGGTCTTCTTCTTTGGTGGCATGTCCGCACGTGTATGTGTTGTGTGTGTGTGTAGGGGGAGGGTCTTACAAGTATAACAGATACACTGTTTTTTGTTTTGCCTCTTTTCCCAAATCTCACAGTTTTTCACCAATTTTGCTTACAAAGAAGAAAAGAAGAGGAAGCAGACATGATATGAAAGGACATCATGGCAACAAGCGGTATCGAAGCAGGACTGACGTAACAGTAGGACCGCTGGGGACCAGTTTGACTTTGAACCTTTCGGTGTGTATCACCGCCCCAAGAGCTGCTTTATCTAACCACTTTTTTTTTCCAGACGCCAATCATATTATTACAAAGAAGCATATGCATATACGACACTCTCTTTAACAACAAATAAACAAAGCAAACGCACACACGGTATGTCACCGTGTTCTTCCTTACCATGCTTCACCACGGTCCAGTGGCTCCGTCTCCTACGCATAGCTGGTGGGCTGCTCCTCCGGATGCGCGTGCAGCAGCACGTTCGTATCTGCAGGATTGAACTTGAGGAGCAGGTCCAACATGTCGACGTGCGTGAGCATCATACGGCGGCAGCAGAATCGCGTGAGGTGGAAGGCGTCCATCGCCTCCTCCTCCGAGTAGCCCTCCGCGATGAGGTCTAGGTAGAGGAGGTACTTGTCGCCAATGACATTGCCACAGGTGAAGCAGCGCACAGGGATGATCATGATGCGGCACCCTCAGACGTTTCGTTTTTATTACTCTGTAAAGGTGGATGAGAGGGGGAGAAAGAGGAGAGAGAGATAGAGAGAGTAAGAGAGAGAGAGATACAATACAAGCGAAAAGACACTCCGTTATGGACAGGCGAAATAGAGAGAAATAACACGTATAACCTATATGCATTTTTTTTTTCGCTTCTTTTGTTGTTACTGTTATTGGTTACGTCCACTTGACTGCTGCACAGCCGCAGAGTCACCACATCACATGTATCGGTTCATAAACGGTGCCACGGCCTCGACGAACTCCTTCGTCTTCTCGTAGTGCACAAAGTGGCCTGCGCCCTTTACCTCGACCTGCTCCAACTGCGTGAAGTACGTCGCGAGGCGCGCGCGGTTGGCGGCGTCGTTGTGCGGCGACCGCTCCCCGAACACGAAGAGCACCGGCAGGGTACACGGCTCCGGCGGCGGCACCGGCGCCAGCGCCGCGCCGCCGTCCGCCGCCGCCGCGGGCGGGAACCAGTCGACGATGGACGGCATGAAGGCGCCGAACTGTCCAAAGAGCACGTCGAGATTGCACTTCCATGACGCGGTGCGGCGGCCGCCGGCGCCCTCCGCGAACTGAATGTTCGTCGACACAAAGTCGCGCATGCCCCTGTCCGCCATGCCGACCCGCTGCAGCTCCCGATGCATGTCCTCGTAGCTCTGGATGGCGGCAAGGTCGACCCGCGTCATCTGCGCCAGCGTCTCGTACGTCGACGGCGCGCCCTGCCCGGCCGCCTCGTGCAGCGACGGCCGGTGGGGCGTGATGTCCACGATGACCGCCGCGCGGATGCGGCCCAGCGCCGGGATGCGGCTCGCGACGTTCGCGCTGCGCTGCTGCCGCCGCCGCGCCGGGTCGTCGAAGAGCACCTCCTCGATCGGCTGCGTCTCCGCGAAGGCGAAGAGCTCGTTCACGGCCCGCATGCTCTGCTGGCAGGCCGCGCGGCGCTGCGGGTCCCAGCCGCCGAAGACGGGCGCCGCCGCGTCCGCGTCGGGATACGCGCGCCGCACCGCGGCCGCGTCCTCGCGCAGCGGCAGCAGCGCCGCCTCGTTGTAGCGCCGCAGCAGCGACCCGATGAGTGTGAGGCCGCCCATGCTGTGGCCGATGAGGATGCTGCCCGCGCCCTCCGCCGGCGCCGCCGTCTGCTTCAGCCGCCGCTGCCCCTCCAGCACGAAGCGCTCCACGTCACTCGCCAGCCCGCTGTTCGAGTGGCTGTCGCTGTGCGGGCTCGCGCCGTGGTTGCGCATGTCCAGGCAGTACACACCGCTCAGCTTCGGGGCGAGGAGGGGGTGGCGCGCGAGCTGCTTACTCGCCGTCGCCCAGTTCATCGCGTTCCCCAGGAGGCCGTGCGCGATGTACAGATTGCTGCCGCCGCGCACCCCGGCGCACTTGTGCTCCACGTAGCGGAGCGGGACCGCTTGGAGACCTTTCGACATTGCGTGTTAGGAACAGAGCTTTTTCCACCACGACAGATACAAGGAAAGCAACGAAAACAAACCAAAAAAAAAACAAGAAAAAAAAGAAAGGAAGGAGGAGACAGCATTGCGGTTCGTGCAGCAACAGCGGCTCCTAATGGACGGTTTGGTGGCGTAATGTCCTTCATATGCTATTCCTTCTGCACTTTTAGCGGTGAACAGTCCAGTTACACTTCAAATATACAATACATGTAGGCTGGCGGATACACGTTAGCCAAGGCTTACGTGCCGGTCACAGCTCGCCCATCACCAAATCCACAAACTCTCTATAGTAGATGTACCCTGTGTTCTGCGGGTCCACCGCGGACAGCAGCTTCTCCACCTCGCTCTGACTCAGCTTCTCGGACCCGTACGTCATGAGCGCGTGTGCTAGGACCTCCGTCGAGACGACGCCCTGCGGCATGTCGTTCGTCTCGAACACCTCGAAGGACTGGCGCAGCACGTCCGGGGTGAAGTCGCTTACAAGCCGCTTCGTCAGCACGGACACGAACTTGTCGAAGGTGATGCGCTGGTTGCCGGCGGGCCCGCGGGTGCGCCGCTCGTGCTCGCCTGCAGCGCGGAGGCGCCGAAGAGCCCGCTGCCACCGGAGTTGGTGCTCACCGTGGAGTTCATCATGGCGCTCACCGAGAAGGCGCTGAGCGCCGCCGAGTTCTGCGACTGCCCCTTGCCGGTGGTGGGCCGGGTCGCAGGGACCGGGTCCGCCGCGAAGAGCTCGGCGAGCTCCTCGACGGTGGGCCGCAGGTGCAGCGTGCGCAACAGCTGGTGCACGTCCGTCGCCATGATGTAGCCCTTGCCCTCCGGGTCCATGAGGTTGAAGATCTCCTGGAACTCCACGAGCTCCTCGCGTGTCAGGGCTCGCGACATTTCGGGTGCGCGCACAGCAGAACAGGAAAAAAAAAAGCAAATATATATATATGAAAAAAAAAAGTATAGAAGAACCTCAAGCAACTGCTTACTTGTGCTTGATGGGCATTTCAAAAATGCGGGGAGGAAGCGAAAGGGAAGAAGTAAGAGGTATACAGCATCAATCTCATTTTTTTTTTGTGTGTGTGAGTTGAGTTTTTTCTGCGAACTAGTGTGGCGCACGCATAGAGCATCAGTGACTAAACGGAACATTACAAAAGGCAAATAAACAAAAAAAAATGATTATGTGAAGTACCTATCCCACCACCACCGCTGCGAGCCGTGTCGCTGCTCCTACAGCCGCCGCTGCAGGTGAGCGGCGACCTGGTCCCACCGTGCTAGCCACTGCATGTATTCCTCCTGCTCCATCACGTACTGCGACTGGCACACATACTCGCGCACCTGCTCGTCGAGGCCGAGGTCGACCGCGAGGTAGTGCAGCAGGCTCTCCTGCAGCTCCTTGGACAGCTCCGTGATGAGCGGGCCCTGGTAGCCGTACAGCCGCGCGCAATCGCCGACAACGCCGAAGTGCCTGAGGACGTCCCCCGCCTGCTCCCGCTCCTTGTTCAGCTCGTAGTGCGTGACGCCCGCGTCCGCCGGCGCCGCGCCGAGATCGCCCGGCTGCAGCACGCGCGTCGACGGCCGCGCGCGCGGCAGGTCCACCACCCCCGCCCCCCGCTCTTGTTGTTGCTGCTGCTGCTGCTGCTGCTGCTGCTGGGCCTCGCGGCGGCGCCGCTCCCGCTGTGCGCGCTCCGCGTCGCGCTCGAGCAGTGCGGCCTGCTGCCGCTGCACCAGCGCCTCGTAGAGCGGGTCGCCGCCGCCGAAGAGTGCCTGCTCCCGCAGGCCGCGCGCGAGGCCGCGGGAGAGCACCTGCAGGTGGCGGATGCGCAGCTCGCTGTTGACACTCGCGAGGCGGACGAAGAGCGCCGTCTCGTCGTCCCACACGCGCTGCTGCGGTTGCAGCTGTACCCGCGTGTCGCCGCGGCGCGGCCGCCGCTTGTGCACCAGGACATCAAACACGCTGTGCTCCACGATCGGGACGTCGTTGTTGAAGAGGGAGAGGTCCAGCACGCGGAAGGGGGCGTACAGCGTCAGCCGCACGCGCGAGCGCATCGCCCGCGCGGCGGGAGCCGGTGCGCGGTGCTGTAGGTGCTCAGCGGCTCCACCGGCCGCGCGGCGTCGTACGTGCCGCCGGGCTGTAGCACCCACTGCTCGCCCGCCGCCCGGCCCTCCCCCTCCGGAGCGAAGAGCGTGTCGTGCACGCTGCGGTAGCGCGGCGCGTCGTCGGCCGCGTCCCCGCCGGCCTCCCTGTGCAGCTCCTTGGTCATGACGAAGTAGCGGTGCCCCGGCGTGTGGTGCACCGCCCAGCCGTCCGGCGCGAGCGGCGGCAGCGCAGCCACGCCGTCCGCCGCGTCCCGCGCCACCTCGTCGTGCAGCTCTTTCTGCACCGCGCGGCGCACGCGCGCCGCCGCGGCGTACAGCGCGCGGCGCGCGTCGGGGTCGGCCGCATCCACCGCCGCTTCGCGCACAGCAGCGGCGGCGGCGGCGGCGGGCGCGTGATCCTCGGCGGTGATGTCCAACAGGCTCGCGTCGGTGTCGGCGGGCGGGCCCTCCGTGGTGTAGGGCCGCCGCGCGACGCCGGGGGTGAGGCGGCGCAGCAGGCGGAGACAAGAGCGCACGGGCCGACAGGGTCTATATAACATGAGCGTAGACCAACTAAAATGTATATAAATACACTAAATAGAAAAAGAGATTCCCTCTTTGCGCTTTAACACCGGAAAGAAAGAAAATGATAGAAGAGAAGTGCATGATTGTGAACACATGTCGTTAGTTCGGGGTGTGTGAGCAGTGACTCCTCTATCCCGCAAAAAGGCAAATATATGTTCAACTGTTTTTTTTTGTTTTTGTTTCGTGTTGTAATATGTATAGTGTTTCTTTATTACATCGCAGAAGTGGCAATACAAACAAAAAAAGAAAGGTAGAAGAAGAAGAAAACGAACACGTACATTTACATTTTTCCCTTTTCTATAGCTTTTCACTTCTTGGGCTTCTCCCCTCTGCTTCTTCCTTCTCATTTTCATTTTCTGGAATCCTCCTCTATCGCAGTTTAGTCTACCTTCAAAAAGTACACCGTCACTAAACAGTGGATCGTGTCGGTCTCAAACGGCACGTGCACCATCCCGTCCTTCGCGTTGTCCCACAGGCTGATGAACCCCGTGGCGACCGCCGCGCCGGTTCGCTGCATGATCGTGCAGTTCACTATGTACTTGAAGGGTTTCTTCAGCTCCGCCAGCTGCTTGAGGATGGTGCCGATCAGGTCGTCCACCCACGTGTCTACCTTCGCCGCGTTCCACTCCTCGGCGCCGAGCTTGCTGCGCAGCACGCCGAGGACGTCCTCGTGGACGGCCTCGCTGGAGAAGGCGCCGTTGTCTTCTAAGCCTTCGTCGTGCTCGTAGTCGGCCATGTGCGGGGGGGGGGGGGGCACCGGGGGTAGGAGGTGTATCACAAGAGTGATGTAGGATAGCTGTAAGTGGAGAGAGAGAGAAAAAGGGGGAGAGAGCGTGTTCTTAGTTGCAATCTGCTTATTTAATCGTGTTAGCGTTCTCCTCCTTGTACGGAGGTTGAAGAATGGATACAGTTCAGTCGATTAGAAGCTCTTTTGAGAAAAACTTTTGGTACCGTGAATTAGTTCAACGTTAAAAAGTCGGTAAGTAAAAAAAAAATGAGTATTTACATTTTTTTTTTTGCGTGTGTATAAAAGTAATCATATATAGAGATATATATAGAGAGATGAATATATAGATAAATAATTCGATAATCATAAAATGAGTAGCACACCGCCTTTGCTGACGGAGATGAACGTTGTGACAATTTTTTTTCTTTACTTCTGCTACTACTGCAGTTACACGGCTTTTGTGTCGCATATGTACGTACTTTTCTTTTTTCATTTTGGTATATGCGTGAAAAGAGAAGTGAGCGAGACATAGGAGTTGTTCATACCCTCGTTATAGTTCCATCGCCTTCGTACTTGAGTTTGAATTGATCACGTGTTATTGTTTTCGTTTTTTTTTCTTCGTTGCTTTCACGTAGTTCCGTTATGCTCAATGGCCGTTGCAACGGTGGCCATTACTGCTGATGGAGGTAAATAATATCTTCGCCGTTGGGTCCGTTGCCGATGGAGAGCACCTTGCAGCCAGTGAAGTGCTCGACGGCGGACAGGAACTCGCAGACGCCGCGCGGCAGTGGCGTGAACGGCTTGCGCTTCGTGGCGGCAATCGGCGAGTCCTTCCACCCGTCGATGAGCTTGATAACCGGCTGGCAGAAATAGAGCGCGGCCTCGCAGGGCACCGGGTCGCCCGCATGGATGACGTCCCCGTTGCGGTAGTGGCGTCCGTTCAGGTTCAGTTCCTCGCCGCTGGGGTTGTAGTAGATGTAGGCGACGACGAGCCCCACCTTGTCGTAGTCATCGCCGCGGTCGAGGGCGGAGATGGAGAGGTACGGGCCCTGCACGCTGTTCACCTCGTGATGCAGCACGCAGTCGAAGAAGCCGCAGACGCGCGGCTTCTTCGTGACCGCGCCGCACTCGCCGTGGTGCCGCACGCTGCCGATCGCCATGGCGACGCTGATGTTGTACACGCCGGCGGCGTCGCGGTAGTCCACCGGACGGATGATGCCGTTGAACTTCTCGGGGTCCTCCGCGTCGGGGAAGCCCTCGCGGAAGAAGGTCGACTGAATCGCCTCGAAGTCGACGCAGCTGTCGTCCGGCAGGTCGTGGAGCGTCTTGACGCCCTGCGACGAGAAGTACTCCTGCGGCACGAAGCTGCTGGCGCACGCGCCGATGCCGACGCGGCTGCTGCCGGGCGCCTTGTGCACGTTGATCACCACGCTGCGGTAGCGCTGAAAGTTGATCTGCGCGGTCGCGAGCAGGCCCGCGGCGGACGTGTCCGCGGACGTGGTGCTGCCCCAGAACTTCTCGCGGGCGTTGCTGAGCCAGTAGGACTGTGGGCCCTCCAGCAGCACCTTCTCGCCGCGCGCGAGCGCCGAGTGCAGCGCGTGGATGACGTCGCAGCGCGGCGGGAAGTTCTTGTTGTCGCGCACCTGTGTGTGGTAGAGGTTCACGAGATAGCCCACCTTGTCCGCCGCCCGCGCGAACTCGATCACGTAGGCGGGCAGCCGCTGCACGCCGTCGCTGTTCTCCTCCTCGCAGCGCCTCACGACATCCGCGTCGCTCAGGCCGCGCAGGTTGATGAAGGCCAGGTAGGTCTCCATGTCCTTCGCGAGGCGGCTGCGCAGCACGGCCTCCTCGTTGAAGATGTGGTCCAGGCGGATGCCGCGCTTCGCCACCTTGCTGGCGTGCACGGGCGACATGCCCTTCAGCGTCGACGCGTTCACGGCGGAGCCGAGCAGGTCCAGCAGCTTGTGGTACGGGGTGACGATACACACGTTGCCGACATGTAGGCGGTCCGAGTAGTTGATGCCGGCGTCGATGAGCTGCTGCAGCTCCTTCGTCAGGAAGCTGACCGGGTCCATGACGCACTCAGGGCCGATGTAGTTCTGCTTGTTGGGTGTGAGCAGGCCGGAGGGCGCGAGGTTGAACACGAACTTGCGGCCCTTGCTGTCGTACACCGTGTGCCCGGCGTTCTCGCCGCTGTTCACGCGGGCGATCGATGTGCACTTGGGGTGGCGCGCAACGGCGTCAACCGTCTTGCCCTTGCCCTCGTCGCCGAAGAAGGCGCCAGCGACCATGATCACGTCGTTCGCGTCGACGAGGCGGTACAGGCTGTCTTGCAGCGACGCCTCCGTGAACTGCTTCGTGCGGCGCGGCTCCTGCAGCGCCGGCAGCGGCCGCGCGCACTTGATCGCGTCGTACACCTTCTGCTGCGTCTCCGTGGTGCTAAAGTTCAGCGCCTTGGGGACCGGCACCGCCAGCGGCTCGTCACGCACCGGGCTGTCCGCCATCTCGATCTCGACCTCGACCTCGACCGGCTTCTGCGGCGGCGCGCTCGCCTTCACAGGCACCTTCGCACCGACTTTCGGCGTCGGGTCGGCGTGGCCCATCACGCGGGCGTGCGTGGAGCTCGTCGCGGCTCCCTTGGCAGCCGGAGCAACGCGGCGAACCGGCATCACAGAGGGTAGGACGTGGGGTGGGAAAGAACCGACAGGGGTACGGCTAGCGATGGGAGGTGGGGGAGGAGAAGGCACACACAGACACACGAAAGAGCTGCGAAGGGCACGAAGTCAACGGTAAAAGGGGAGAAAGAAAGAAAGAAACAAAAAAACTATGTTTGTGGGTGTGAGTGAGAATTGTGAGGGGAGAGGGACGAGCGCCATGACGTTAGTAAACACAAAAGCACTGCATACACATTAAGCAAAGCACTTCAACAACAAAGATACTTTTGTTTGGAACGCACGGCTACAAGTGGGCCAATGAAAGGGAATGTTATACAAAATGTAAATAGATGCAACTGCGGCGCTTGCAACAACAACAAGCGCGGATATCAACCACAACTACTTTTTTTTTTGTTCGTTTGTCTTCGTCATCGGTCGGTTTTCAAACTGTGTTCACTGCTCTTTTTTGAAGGCCGTCTGAACTCCCCCGCGCCTGCGCAGGTTACTCGTACGAGTAGCGGTCCAGCGGATCTAGGCTCGGGATGATGCCGCGCGCGAACAGGTTCGGGTCCTGGTACTGCTCCGTCGCCGGCGCGACGCGCATCACACGGGTGCGCCAGTCGGGCTCGAGCACGTGGTCGTGCTCCGCGCGGTAGTGCGGGTTGTGCTCGACCATCATGCTGGCCTGCCCCCGCTGCTGCAGCGCGGACCGCACTTGCCGGCTGCGGTACACCTTCTGAATATCCGGCTCGACCTCGAGCCACTTGTAGCTGGGGTGGATGCGCGAGGTCTTGATGTCCATGACGCCCTTGCAGGTCGCGTAGAGGGTGAAGCTGTTCGCGTCCATGCGCACATTGCGGCCGGGGCGGTACTCCGGCAGGCGGCTGTAGCGGTCCTGGCCGTAGCGGCGCCGCTGGTCCTTCAGCTTCTCCACCGGCGTCACCGGCGTGCCGGGGATGACATGGAAGATCTTCTCCTTCTTGCGGGGCGCCCCGGCTTGGTTCTTCGCGTTACCGGCCGTCACCTTACTCGCGCACAGGAGGCGGGAGAGGCGCAGCATCGCGGCGGTGTGGGTGTGCGGATACTACAGAGCAGTGGAAGAACAAGAGAAAGAGGGGAGGAGAGAAGAAAAGGAATTGTGGAGGAGGGTGCAGACAAGCGGTCGGTTGTCGACATTCCCCTTTTATTTCGTAGTTCGAGGGGGGGAGGGGGGGCCTGAGTATGCTCATTTTCTTTTTTGACATGATTAGCTTTTTTTCTTCTTTTTAATCGCGACAATTATTCCGTTTTTACTTCTTTTGAGAGAAAAAAAAAAGTTTATAATACTAGTATATATTTATATCCGTATAAAGCAATACGTGTGACTTTTTTTTTAAAAAAAGAGAACCG
The DNA here is from genome assembly GCA_000482145.1 of Strigomonas culicis. Classification (NCBI taxonomy): domain Eukaryota; phylum Euglenozoa; class Kinetoplastea; order Trypanosomatida; family Trypanosomatidae; genus Strigomonas; species Strigomonas culicis. The sequence continues at coordinate 3,298 of AUXH01000262.1, read as the reverse complement.
TTCACACATACTCAAAAGATCGCATCTTTACAGGGTTCTTTTTTTTGTCACTGATCTAGTATACCAAAAAAGAAGAAAAAAAAACAAAAAATGTGAAAAGGGCGAATAAAACACGTGAAATTGCAGCGATTCACAAACAAAACAAAACAGAAAAAAAGTAAGAAATTAAATAGGAAAAAAAAGTAAGGGAAGGGGAAACTGCTTATAGATAATCAATGAAAGAAAATCTCTGCGTGCTGTGATCAACTCACGATTCATTACGCAACAGCACATGAAAAAAAAAAAGGGATGTTCAACATTTGTTTTTGAAAAGAAAGAAAAAAAAGTGTAAGTGTGGTTTTTGTTCGTTCTTCAGTCAATTTGAAGAATTCAGTTAATAATACCAAAGTAATGTAGCTTGTCTGTGGCGCGGAAAGGAAAGGAAGAAAACACAGGAGACAAAGAAATAATAAAAAAGAAACGGTCAACGGTGTATTCTTTTTTTCTTTGTTTTCCCTTTACAGTTTACTTCATTGATCTCCTTTTCCAGTATCGTTGATTCGCTTCAAGTTCAAGGGCGAAGTGGGAATCATAGAAACAATATCACTACAACGGAAAGAAAAAAAGGAGTATTATATGTTTGTTTTCATTCGACAAAAACAAATTGAGTAAGCATGACAAGAAAACTAAAGGAAAGAGAGAAAAAAACTTTAAAAATGAGAAAAGAAAAGAAAACAAAAGACAACAGTAAAGGTAAGGGCAGAAAGCCGAAAAAAAAAAGATGTAAGCATGCACGTATATGTTTCCCCTTTTAACAAGACTGGTACATTTTACTTTTTTTTTGTTTCTCTTTTCTCTCTCTCTCTTTTTTTTTCGTTTTCTTTGTAACTCTCTCTTTTCCTCCCTTTTCCTAACACACACACACACACACTCTCTCTCTATTCAGCGATGCCAGCTGGTACACTGCTGGCCGGCCCGCCACCGGCGCGGTCTCGCATCCCCTCTACGGGAGGAAGACGACGACGAGGAGCGCAAGGAGGGCAGACACGGAGGCGCCGGCGAGGAGGGAGATACCCATGAGCTGACCGGCCATGGCGTGCTGACCGTCCGTCTTGAGCCCGGGCGTGCTGGGGCCGATCGCCATGCAGGTCGCGCCGAAGAAGCCGTTCGTGAGGCCGATGAAGACCATGAGAATGTAGGGCACAATCACACCAGGGATGTACTTGTAGATGCAAAGGAAGATGGGAATGATGAACACAAAGCGGACCAGGGAGCAGATCATCATCACACGGCGCGTCGGCCAGATCTTGCGGATCGTCGAGGACAGACGGCCCGTGGCGTCACCGCAGTTGTAGCAGAGAATGGCGATGGTCGAGAACCATTTGCTCGTGCGGTTGATGGGCACCACGAGGGACGGGAAGATGAAGAGCGACACGAAGAAGACGCAAAAGCAGGAGATCATGGTCGGGTAGATGAGGCGCATCACCGGGCGGATGCGCGTGTGCTGCAGCTGCTGCGACGTCGTCATGTGGAGCTGCTCCTCCACGCCCTCGCCCTCCATCTCGTCGATCGAGTCGTCGCCGGAGTTGACGATGCGCACCTCGTTATCCTCCTCCTCCAGCTTCTTGCCGTAGGGCTCCACGGACGGACGCGCCTCCTCGAGCACCACGTTGCCCTCCGCCTCGCGCTGCTGGCCGGCCGTGCTGGCGGTCTCAAGCGTGTGCACGTCATCCTTCCCGGCGCGCGCGAGCTGGCGGAACTCACCGACGTGCGACTGCGCGAAGGTGTTCCAGCGGAGCGAGATCACCATGAGCAGCGTAACCGCCATGAAGCCGATAGCAAGGCTGAAGTAGATGTATGACTGGACCTTGACCATCTCGTACGTGTCGGGCATGGAGGCCTTGATGATGCACTGCAGCACGGAGGCAATGACGCCGGAGAAGCCGCAGCCGAACATGATGCCCGACATATACTTGGGCGGCATCGTGCCCACCGTCGCGTACGAGGTGGACTCAAGGTACGACTTGCCGGCGCCGGCCGCGATGGTGACGATGAAGAAGGACACCATGGCAGACGTCTGGCTAACGCGGCCGACGGGCATGAGCAGCACGACGATCACCTCCACCATCATGAGGCAGAGCGCGCCGGTGAAGCGCACGGTGAGCGACAGCTTGCGCATGCACGCGGTCAGAACGGTGGGGCCGCAAATGATCTGCGTGACGACGGAAGCAACGTTGTAAAAGGTGAGGATGTTGTCCCAGAACAGTTTGCTATTCGGCTCCGCGTTGGGGTCGCCCGTCACGTACTTGTAGTAGCTAAGCATGTAGCTGGGGGCGGAGGTGAGGGCGTTCAGGGGCATGAGCATCGAGATACCCAGCATGACGCAAGTGGCGTACATGTAGAACTCGGAGAGAGAACTAAAGGAAAGGAAGGTCATCTTTCTTTCTTTTTTTAATTAGGTTGGTGAAATAGAGTGTTTAAATTTGTTCCTGTTGTGAAAAAAAAAATAGCTATTGTTATTATCCAGTTAGTTTTTTTTCTTTTAAATATCTTTTCAAAAAAAAAATTGTTATCTCTTTTTTTTTTACTCATAGAAAAAGAAAAAAAAAGAGGTGAGGGCGAGAAGGAGCATTTACTAACAAACACAAACCGCACTACCCGCAACAAAACCGCAGACAACATGAGAAGGTAAACTGCATAATATGTACTCTCGGTCATGTAAACAACACAAAAGTATATGTGACATTTTTTTTTGTATAGAAATAATGATTAAAAAATAATGAAAGACAAAATGATGTTTCAAAGTATTCTCAAAAAAACACGTCTACTTGCGGTTCTTGCGCGCCTTGGGGGCGTTCTTGCGGGTCTCCGCGGCGATGAGGCGCTCCTCGCGCTCCTGGATGACGTTCATGCGCAGACCCTGCTGCTTGGGCACCGTCACGAGGAGGTTGTTGAGGTCGTTGCCGATGACGAACACGTTGACGGCGCGGGTGGCGAACTCGTTGCCGGCGGAGTCCTTCAGGCGGGCGATGTGGAAGGCACCCGGGTGGCGCTCGATGCGGATGATCTCGCCGACGCGGCCACGGTTGGCTCCGCCGGTGATCATCGCAGCCTTGCCGGCACCGCTCTTGATGACCTGCACCGCCTTCTTCTCCTTCGTGTTGTACACGATGGTGTCATCGATGGACGTGTGGGGGTCCGGGTAGCGGATGCGGTGGCCGTCGTGCGTCACGGCGACGGGGATGCGGCCGGTGGCGGTGTACAGGTTCGTGACCTTGAGCAGCTTGATGTTGCCCTCGGCCTCGGACACGTTCACGAG
>AUXH01000261.1:0-25357 GCA_000482145.1 Strigomonas culicis | reverse complement strand
CCGCGCGCAAGCCGCAGAAGGGCAGCGCCCCCAGGCCGGCCTCGCAGCCCCGCCCCGCCGCCAAGGCGAGCGAGCCCTCGGCGCAGCTGGTGCCGTACCGGCCGGCCGCCGCCGCCACGGCGGCGCCGGAGCCGCCCGCGGCCTACGCCCCGCCAGACAGCCGCGCCTTCCCGACCGAGGCGGGCGGCGCGATGCACATCTCGACGACGACGCTCACCAAGTCGGAGTACAAGGTGCGCTACCTGCGCCTGCCGGAGCCCTTCGACCCCGACGCGCCGGACCCGACCGACGCGGCGGGGCTCACCAGCGCGGAGGAGCTCGTGCTACAGGACCCGGTGCGCTTCGCACAGCTGCTACACGCCTACTACGGCGCCGTCCACGAGCGGGGCGAGCCCTTCCTGCCAGACTACCTCCTGAACGACGGCCGGCGGTGGGTGCGCCGAACGAACCGCCCGGCGGTCGCCACGACGCGCGACCCGGCCGGCGTGGAGCCGGAGACGCGGCAACTCGTGCCGGCGCTGCCGGTGGTGTACGGGCCGAGCGGCGAGCCGCTGCGGGGCCGCCCGGACGCCGCGGAGCCCTACCCGGCCCACACGGTGGTGGACCCCGACGCCGCGCGCCAGGGCCACCGCGGCTACCTGCTGCAGCGCCACGTGCAGCAGGTCGCGACCGGCAAGCTCACGCACGACACGGCGTACCGCCCGCCGGCGGCCGGCGACGCACAGCCGCGGCGCATCGAGGGCCCCCCGCCGCCGCCGCAGGAGGTGGCGCTGCCGCCGGTGCAGCCCTACTTCCGGGCGCCGCCGCTGCCGATGGAGCCGCCGGGGGACCGCCGCCCCCCATCGCCGACGGCCTCCGTCGCCTCCTCGGACGCGCTCCCGCAGGACCCGTACTACCGCCGCATGTACCGCCAGCCGCCGCCGCCCGCCGTGGCGGAGCGCGCGGGCCTCCCATCCATCCTGCCGCCGTCGCCGTACCGCCACCAGCCGCCGCCATACTATCACCAGCAGCAGCAGCCACCGTCGCCGTACCACCAGCCGCCGGTGCAAGCCGCGGCGTCGCCGTACCAGCAGCCGCCGTCGCTATACTATCACCAGCAGCAGCAGCCACCGTCGCCGTACCACCAGCCGCCGGTGCCAGCCGCGGCGTCGCCGTACCGCCAGATGCCGCCGCCGCCCGTACACGCGCCGCCGCCGCCGCCGCCGCCGCCGTGCCGCCAGTCGCCGCTCGCCCACCGACAGCCGCCCGCGGCCGCCACCAGCGAGGCATTGCCGGCCGTGCCGCGCCAGCCGAAGGCCGCGGCCGCCGCGCTCCCGCCCCCTGTGGCGCAGCACTTGCCGGAGATCGTCAGGCCGGCCGCCGCGCCACTGAGCGCCACATCGCTTCATGACGCGGCGGCGCTGCTGCCGGCCGCCGCGGGGCCGGAGCCCATGTCGCTGTCGCCGAGCCTCACCGCGAACGAGGGCATCCCGCGCATCCCCTCCACCGTCGTCCGCGCGAGCCAGCCGGCGGCGCGGCTGTCTGGCGGCGCGGCGGCGGCCACGTCGCCGCCGTCGGCGAGCGACCACTCCGTCGCCTCGTCGCGCGGTGTGTCGGCCCCGACGCCGCCGGCGGAGGGCACGCGGCTCGACGCGACGCCGCCGCCGGCGCCGCCGCCGCCGCAGATGCAGCCCTTCCTGGCGAGCGCCAGCTTCGAGCGCCAGGCGTCGCCCAGCGGCCCGCCGCCGCCACCGCAGCAGCAGCAGCAGCTGCCGCTGGCGGAGGTGGAGGGCGGCGAGCCGCGCTTTCCGCCGGTGGTGAACATGCCGACGGAGAGCGCCAGCTTTCCTGCGCACGGCCGCGCGGAGACGCCCGGGGACGTGAACGATGGGGACAACAGCAGCCGGCAGTCGTCCGTCACGCACGAGGAGTACGGCATCCGCGGCCACGCGTCGCAGAACGTGGCGGTGCTGCATATGAACGACGGCGTCAGCAGCAGCTCCGGGGCGCTGGTCGGCGGCATGAGCGGCCCCGCCGCCTTCACACCCTACGTGCGCGCGTCGCTGGAGAACAGCCGCTCGTCGTGCGGCACGGGGACCGCGCCGCTGAGTGTGTCACAGCGCAGCCACGACGAGGAGAGCGAGGACGACCTCGCCAAGAAGGCGCGGCCGACGCAGCTCATCATCGACGGGGAGGTGTACGACCTGCCGCCGCACGGCAGTGACGAGGAGGCAGAGGGCGAGGAGGGCGCGGAGCCGTATGACGTCGAGGGCGGCGGCGGCGGCGGCGGCGGCGGCATCCCGACGTATCCCACGGCGCACGGCCACTAGTGCAGATGCGCGTCGGTTCCAGCGGGAAAAGAGAAGGAGAGAGAGAGAGAAGGAAAGGAACAGAACTACCTGTTCTTTTCCTCTCGTGTGGTGCTATTTCGAAATGCTTATCCGATATAACGTGTGGAGGTGGGTTTTTATTCCATCTCTGTGTTTCCTCTCTTCTTTTTTTCTCCCCCTTTTCGGGTTAGAGTGTCCTTTTGCCCACCTAAACTAATGCACCATCTGCTTTTTTGTTGTTTTTGCCTCTTTTAAAAGTACAGTAACAAAGGCAAAAGGAAGAAAAAAAAACAGAGAAGAACATGGTGTGACTGTATTGTATCTCTATAAGAGTTGTTCATCGTACTACTTTATTTTTTTTGACTCTTTTTTTTTTTTGCTCCCCTGGATGGGTTGCTCTTGTAATGTATGTTTGTTCTTTTTTTTTCTTATAATAATAAATAATCTTCTTCGATACTATTTGTTGGTGTTATAGCGTTGTATAATCGTTTGTTATAGATTTGGTTTACCGTTTGTTCTTTCGTTTCCTTTTTCCTTTCCCTTTTCTTTCTTGTATTGGCATCTCAAAGATGGAAACAAGAAATAAGTATAGTGCACAAGGAAAAACTGGAGAATGTCACAGTTCTTTTTTGTTTTGTTTTGTTTTGACGCATACACACATTCAAGGTGTTCGTTTCGCTTTTGTCTGTATGTACGTGTGCTTGCTATTGTTATTCCATTTTCTTATAGCGGTCACACGTATACCCTGACAGAATCAGTATAGCGCTGTGCGAAGTGTTTTTCGATGCGCATATGTATTCTGATTTTTGTCCTAAGCATATCCACGGAACAACAAAAAAAAATCAAACTAAAGACCGCTGTCGGTTGCGCGTATCATTCATCACTGTGTAAGTGTATTACTTTGGGCGAGGTTGTCGTCCGGTTCTGTATCTTACAACAGTTTAACACGACTCCATTATTACTATAATGATAGGGTTCTCAAAAGAAAGAAAAAAAAAGAAGAGAAAGACATCTTGTTGAAGTATTAGATCGTAAGTGGTCCTTATTTTGCTTTTCAGTTGCGTGAACGTATGACGGCACTATGCCGCAACCATCCTCTCCTTCTGTCTATCCCCATCTCTTAACGTATGCGCAGCTACCGTCTCGCGGTACTCTATTCCTATTGTTGGTGTTGATAGTAGTACCACAAAGAAGAAAAAAGAAAAAAAAAGAGAGTTTCTCTTATCACGCGATGCGATCCTTTAGTCTGCAGTGCTGGAGAAGCGCTGTCCCACGTCTCGGCAGCCGCGCCGCCGCCATGTGCGCGCCGGCACCCCTCGCCACCTTCACTGCCCGCCCCGCCTCCACGGATGCGGGGTCCGCCACTTCGGCGGCTGCCGCAGCGCCACCGCCGCCGCCGACGAACGCCACGACGGTGGTCGTAGGCCCGTACCGGCGCGTCGGCAATGTGTTCATCGTGACGTGCGTCGACCACCCCTTCAAGTTCTCGTGGGAGGTGAACCGCGCGCTGCGCGAGCTGCGTCTGGAGTTTCGCGGCCAGACGAGCATCGTGCCCGACATCCCCGCCGTGCGACTGCAGTTGTGGCGTGTGCGGCACATAGTCCAGATCGACTGCCTCGACCTGGACGAGGCGAAGGCGCTCGTGGGGGTGCCGGAGCACATCCGCTTCACGGACCTCAACCGCCAGCTCTCGCCGCAGTTCGGCCGCGGCGGCGCGCAGCCGGACCCGCACCTCCGCAGCCGCGCCAACTTCATGAAGCTGCGCCGCATGCGGCTGCGCGATGTCATGGAGCGTGACGCGCTCGAACAGCGTGTGCTGGCGGAGCGCAAGCGGCAGCGGGCCGCGCAGCAGGCGCCGGCGCCTCCGCAGGCATGAGGGAGATGCGGGAGAGAAAGAGAGAGAGAGAGTGAGCTGGTTGTTCGCTTTATGATTGCAGTGGTGGTGGTGGTGGTTGTTTTTGTATGTGTGTGACGTATGTTGACTCTTTCACGTAAGGTTAGCTAAACACTATATATATATATATATATATATAAATATAAGATTGACTATTCGTTTGCTTACAATGGTGCATGTCTCTGCAGGGCCTACTCACACGCACACGCGGTCACGAGCGGTATGCAGCTCGTTTGTATTTCCTCAACGTCTTTCCGTTATCTCTTCTCTCCACCTTCCGCTTCTGATGTCCTATAGAAACAGATCGTCCTTGGTTGATCGCAACCCACTTCCTTTGTTTTCTTGTTGGTTCTAGTTGTCATCCGAGTGTTTTGTTGTGGTGGTTGATTCTTTTTTTTTTCTTTCTGAGAGCGACGCGCCTTACACACACACACACACACACACGCGTAGCCTTCCCGTAGTCATGAAGTTCTGGACGACCACGGCCGTGCGTAAGACCCTCGAGCGCGGCCTGCTGCCGGCCGCCACCGCGAAGCGCCTCTCCGCGGCTGCGGCCGTGACTGCGGCTGCGACCCGCCGCTACCCGACCGGCGCCACACTGCAGAAGCGCGTGCCCGCGGCTGACCCCTCCGCGCTGCTGCCGCTGCAGCGCGCGTGGCAGCGGTGTGGCCCGCGCGCGGCGGCGGCCCCGGCGCCGTGCGTGCCGGCCGCACCCGCCTTCGTGACCGGCGCGACGCTGGCAACCGCCGCGGTGCCGTCCTTCCTCGCGAGCAGGGCCTTCTTCCAGACCGCGACGCGCACCCCGCAGCGGTGGTACAGCGCCGGCCGCACGGGCCTCGCGCGCCCCAATGCGCTGCTGCGCGCGCCCAAGACGACGGACAGCAGCGAGGCCGCGAAGGCGAGCAACCAGCTGCAGGGCGTCTACAACATTGAGAAGTACCGCGAGGAACAGGAGGAAGAGCAGCGGCAGGAGGGCGGGGGCGAGGAGGACCCCTTCGCCGGCAACAGCGGCCCCGGCTACCTGCCCTTCCCGCCGCCCTTCCACACCGTCAACATCGTCATGATTCTGTTTCTCGCGAACATCTTCTTCTACTTTCTCATGCGCTTCGGCAGCGACGACACGCGTGACTTTGTGGTGGAGCACTTCACGCTGTCCCACGAGAACTGGCACCGCATCTACCCCCTCTTCACGAACGCCTTCTACCAGGAGAACCTTCTGCAGCTGTTAATCGATTGCTGGCTGCTGTGGCAGTTCGGCGACACGATGCTGGGCTTTCTCGGCAACACCCGCATGACCTTCTTCGCGGCGCTCACGACGCTCGGCGGCAGCCTCATCCACCTCGCGCGCCAGAAGTTCGAGCTGCACTACGGCATGGACGAGCTCGAGGTGCGCGGCCGCTGCTATGGGCCGAACCCGTTCATCATGGGTCTCATCTCGGTGGAGGGACTCGTCTTCCGGCATCTCAACTTCATCCAGCAGCCGCCCATCCCCTTCCTCGTCCTGACGGCGTTCGTGATGGTGATCGACGTCTGGCGCATCTTCACCACGAAGCCGGAGGAGCACGGCGCCTCGACCGGCGGCGCGCTCATGGCGTACGTCTTCTGGGCGCTGCCGACGCGCATGTTGGGTCTGGATAAGCTCACCGCTACGTTCTAATGATCCAGCGATGGCAGAAAAAAAAAAAAGAGGAGAGGAAGAGAAGCACCGTGCATGCGGCAAGCGAGAAAGAGAAGGAAAAAAAGTACACTTGTCGTGGTGAATTCCGCTACGCCTCTCCACTCCTTCTCTAGTATGTTAGATGGAAGTAGATGGTCTACACTATACACCTTCCAGAGGTACATGTCCGCGCATACATACGCACACATACACGCCACAGAATTAAAAAAAAACTTAATGTTTAACTATGTTTAACTGAACGTATATATTCTTTCCTTAAAAAAAAAAACAATACTCTTATGTTTCACAAAGTGATCACTTTTTGGCTTCTCTTCCTCCATACAGTATGGAGAGAAGCAAAAAGCACTCATTCGAAGCGGTACGCCATCTCTCCATCATGAGAAGACATCCTACTTTCTCTTCACGTCTTTTTTTGTTTTCTTTTTTGCCTCCCTTTGAGAGGATTCTAGTAACAGCCTCTTTGCTGGACTGTATTGCCGGCGCACGTGCCTGCTGCTGTGATCCACCTACCTATCGATCGATATATATATATATATATATATATATACATCGGTTACAGTAGCGCGCGACAGGCGCACTCAGCATGAGCCACTTCTCGCGCGCCGAGCCTGGCTCTCCCTCCGCCACGCGGGCGGCGCACATATTTCACGCAAACGCGAAGCACACCCACGCCAATCCCAATGCGGCGACTACGGCGGCGGCGGCCGCCGCCGCCGCCGCACTCCATAACAGTGTGAGCGTTCTGAGCGCGACGGGCAGCTCGGCGCCGCAGCCCACCGGCACCACCGGCAGCAGGGGCGGCGGTGCTACCTCCCGCTACGTGCGGTGGCTGCGGCCGCCGCACGTCGCGCTGAAGAGCGCGACGCACAAGCGTGGGAGCACGACGGTCAGCGACAGCAGCCGCAGCCGCGGCGGGTCGCCGCCGGCGATGGGGGCGATGGGGGGCACGACGCCGCCGCCGCACGCCGACCGCAGCATCGCGCGGCACGCCCACAGCCACGCGGCGGTTGCCAGGGCCTGCGCGGCCGCGCCGCCGCGGCTGCTGGCCGTGCAGCGGCGCAGCAGCGGCCACCCGGCGCACCGCGCCTCCGTCGCGCACGTGCTGCCGCCGCACAGCGCGCGCCACCGCCAGCGGTCGCTCCCCCGCGGCGGCGCCGCCCCCGCGGGGCGCTGGCCGCCGCTGCAGGACGTCGTGCCGCCGTTCCGCTTTGGCCGCGTGGAGGAGGGCATCAGCCGCGGCGCCTACCCGACGCTGCGCAACTTCCCATTCCTCCAGATCGATCTGCGCGTCAAGACGATCATCGCCCTCACGCCGGAGAAGCCCACGTACGACCTCGAGGCGTACTGCGCGGCGCAGGGCGTGCGGCTGCACCACGTTCAGGCGGAGAAGTTCAAGGACGAGGCGCAGCTGCTGCCGAACGACCTCTCCGACGTGCTCGCCCTGCTGCTGGACCAGACGCACTACCCCGTCTACCTGCACTGCCTGGACGGCCGCCACGTGACGAGCCTCGTCTGTATGGCGCTCCGCAAGCTGCTCGGCTGGGCGACCCCGCAGAGCCACCGCGAGTACCTGCGCTACACCGCGGAGGAGGCGGACGAGGTGAGCTTCATCAACGACTACGTGGGGCCCGTGGTGGTGCCCGCGCGCGTGCCGCGCTGGTTCGCGGAGGCGCTCGTGGCGGAGGGCCTGGTCGTGCCACTCCGCGAGGACGACGACGACGACGATGAGGAGGAGGCCGGGCGGGCCCCCGCTGCGGACCTGGACAGCAGCAGCGGCGACGTCGCGAAGGGCAACAGCGCAGCCGCAGCCGCAGCCGCGCCAGCGCCGTCGACCGACGCGCGCGCATACTTCGACCTCCCCCGGCCGGCCCCCCTCCGACCGCCGCGCCACCACCACCACCGCAGCCCTCCGCAGGAGGAGGAAGTGGAGGAGAAGCGCGATGATGGGATTGATCTGCTGGAGGTGTACGAGTTAGCACGTCCGCGGGCGGCCGCAGCCGGTGGTGGCCCCAGCACCGGCACCGCGGCGTCCAACAGCATCTATAACGACGCGCTCATGAACAACTACCTTTACAACCCCAGCGGGGCCGGCGGCGCCGGCGCCAACCGCGGCGCGGCGCCGAGTCTTGTCATGAACGGCATCAAGCTCAAGTTCACCAGCGTCGTGAAGAAGCGTGGGGAGGCGCCCGACCTGGCCGGCGCCGCCGCCGTCAGCAGCAGCGACGCCGCGGCGGGCGACGCGCCGGCGGAGGGCACCGTCCCGCGCGCGAGCGTGGCGCCGCTGACAGCGGTCGCGACTGTCACCGCCCACGGCGCCGGCGGTGGCGCGGACGGCACGGAGCCGTCCAAGGCCGCGCCGGCGGTGGGCAGCAACCCGATGCAGAGTAACGTGGTGGAGAACCGGCTGCCCCTGCCGCCGTGCGCGTCCGAGTTGGACAACGGGTTTTACATTGACATGGACCTGCTGCTGCCCTCGTCGTCCGGTGGCAAACCGGCAGCCCTCGGCACCACCGCGGCCCCGGCGCCGGCCGCCACCGCCACGACGACGACCACCACTGTTGCGAACACGCCGAGTGCGAACCCAACCAACACCCACGGCAGCGGTGCGGGTGGAGGCGGCGGCGTCGCCGCGGCAGGCAGCGGCGGTGGTAGCGGCGCGGCCCCGAGTGCGGCGAGCCACGGCACGGACAGCAGCGGCAGTGCGGCGGCCTTGGGCAGTGGGAAGAAGACGTCCGTGCTGGACAGCGGTGACCTGCTCTGCTACCACCTCGGTGCGGTGCGCAGCTCCTTGACAATGAGCCCCAGCAAGAGCGTCGCGCGGCAGAGCGGCGCGACCGGCGGCTACGCGAACGACAGCACCCCTTCACTCGGTCGCCGGGACCGGAAGTGACACAAATGGCGGGAAGGGGGGAAGGGTGACGGGCAGTCACACATCAGAGTCCTGGTGTGTCGTGCGATTCTACACGAAAACTATACATGTGCACTGTGGTATGTATATAGAGGAACGTTAAGAGAAAAAAAAAACTACCATTTAAATTGAACTTCATGTTTTACCTTATTGCTCACTCTAATCTTCTTTCTCTCTCTTTTTCTCTCTTTCTGCGTGGAAGTAGCAGTTGTTCATTTACATTTTCCTAAATACACTTGTGTTGTAGTCAGCAACCTGTAAGCAATCTCTGAGCTAACACACTTTTTTTTTCGGTTGACTTCGTTTCCTTTTGTTGTAGTTTTTTTTTTTTCTTCTCTCTCTCTCTCTGTTGTACACTTGCATTTTATTAATTCGACTAATTTATACGTCTATACACCTAAAGCTGGATACTTTTTTTTTTACACTTTCCCCGAGCAGCTGCTGACACACATACACACACGCCTCCGCCCCCATCATGCTACAACCCATCTACACCCTCTCGCTCATCGCGTCCTTCTGCGCGAACGGCAGCCCGCCACTGGCCTTCGCCGCCGCGCACCCCGTCTGCCGCATCATCACGGAGGAGCGGACCGTGAGCGGCTTCACGATTGCCAAGGGCCAGGTGACGATCCGCACGTTGGAGGATGGGGCGACGGAGGAGGACGAGGAGGACCCGCTGGCGGCGGAGCCCTCCATCCGCGCGCCCTACAGCACGCGCGAGGCCTCGCCCGACATTCTGCCGTACGGCCCGCTCCACGAGGCGCGCTGCCGCGCGCCACTTCCCTACGTGCCAAACCGCTACCTCCGCTCCACGTCCTGCGAGGGCACGCCGCAGCGGGTCATCGCGATCAGCGGCCAGATGGAAGAGGTGCGCCAGACGCTCGACCGCTCCGCGTGGTGGCTGCAGCGGGAGCAGAGCCGCCTGCCCGTGTCCGTCGTCGGCCGCTCCCTCCAGGGCGACTTCTCCCTCGCCGAGGATGAAGAGGAGGAGGAGGCGGATGGTGCGATGGAGGCGGCCGAGGCCGCCCCCGCCTCGCTGACGGACTGCTTCCTGCAGCGGAAGCAGCCCGTGATGGTGAGCCTGCGCATGGCCTCGCCGCCGCAGCAGCAGCCGACCTACTACTACAACATGCAGCTCGCGGAGGAGGAGGAAGAGGGGGAGGGCGAGGGCGCGGCCAACCCCGCGCGCCACGTCTCCTACGCGTACTACTACGACGGCCGCCGCAGCAGCAGCAGCCCGCCGGCGAGCGGTGTCACGCTGGACGTGGCCACCATCCCGCGCGTGTCGCTGCAGCACCTCGAGGTGCTGGACGTGTCGGGCTGCGGCGCGGTGCAGCACCTGCCGCTGCTCGCGCAGGCGGTGCACCTCGTGCGGCTCGACCTCTCGCGCGTGTCGCTCGCCGCGGACGACCTCGGCTGGCTGCGGTGCTGCCCGCTGCTGGAGGAGCTGCGCGCGAAGGGCTGCCACGGCCTCACGACGCTCAACGCGCTCGCCGGGCGCCGCCACCTCCGCTACGTGGAGGTGGACCACACGGAGGTGGCCGACATCGCCGCGCTCGAGTCCTGCCCGCGGCTGGAGGTGCTCTCCGTCAACGGCTGCGGCGCGCTCCGCGACGTGACGCCGCTGCGCGGCGCGGACTGCCTCCGCGCCCTCTACGCACGTGACAGCGGCGTCGACCAGATGGACGGGCTCGGGGAGTGCCCTATGTTGGAGGAGGTCGACGTCAGCTGCTGCCGGCGGCTGCGGCGCGTCGCGGCGCTCGCCGGCGCCGCCGCGCTGCGCACGCTCAAGGCGGACCACAGCGGCGTCACGGATGTGTGCGGGCTCAGTGAGTGCCCCGCGCTGCAGACCGCCTTCTTCCGCTGGTGCGACCGGCTCGTCGGCATCGACCCTCTCGTCGGCGGCGCCCACGCGCTCGAGCGCTTCTGCGTGACGGCGACGGCGGTGCGGCACCTCGGCCCGATTGCACAGTGCCGCGCGCTCGTGGAGGTGGATGTCGGGCTCTGCTCGCAGCTCGCCGACCTCGCCCCGCTGGCGCACATGGCGGCGATCCGGAAGGTGGTCGCGAGCCGCACATCGATCCGCGACGTGGCCGCGCTCGCGCAGTGCCCCGCGCTGGAGGAGGTGTACCTCAGTGAGTGCCGCCAGCTGCAGGACCTGTCGCCGCTCGCCGGCGCCGCCGCGCTGCGCCGCATCGACGCGAACGGCAGCGCCGTCGCGACGCTGGACGGGCTGCAGCGACTCGCGGGGCTGGAGCTGCTGCACCTCGGCGACTGCCACGCGCTGACCGACGTCCGCGTGCTGCGCGGGGCACCGGCGCTGCGCGTGCTCTATCTCAGCGGCAGCGCCGTCACGCACCTCCACAGCCTCCACTACTGCCCGGCGCTCGCGGACGTCTACGTCAGCAACTGCCGCCACCTGGAGAGCGTGTCGGGGCTGACCGGCGCGCCGGCGCTGCGACAGCTCTTCGCGGAGCGCACCGCGCTGCGGCACGTGGACGGGCTCTCGAGCTGCCCGCGCCTCGCCGCGCTGCACCTGACCGGCTGCACGGCGCTGCGCGACCTCGACGGCATCATCGGCGCGCCGGCACTGCGCGTGCTGGCGGTCGAGTGCACCGCGGTGGCGGACATCAGCGGCCTGCTGTACTGCGAGCAGCTGGAGGAGGTGCGCCTCGCGCGGTGCCCGCAGATCCGCGACCTGGCTGTGCTGGAGCACCTGCCCCGGCTGACGCGCCGCGTCCTCTAGGCCGGCGTGGCGCGCTCTTTTTCTTTTACTGTATTATTCTATGGAAAGAAATACGAGATGGTTCCCCCATTTCGTTCCTTCTTCTTGTCACGTGTTGTATACACGCACTCTGTATTATACTCCTTTGTTTACTGATTTCACTTCTGTGTCTTCACAGCGGTATTCGTGTATCATCCTGTTCAACAATCTCTGTACTCTATACTCTGCAAATAACTAAACCCCTTTTTATTATTGTTTTTTTTTTGCTTATTGTACTTACGTTTGTTTGTTTGTTCATCTTCATTTTTTTTTCCTTCTTTGAATTGCAGTTGACACTGTCATTTCTCTCTTTCTTTCTCACCTCTTTCTCACCTCTTTTCCCTCTTACCATCTCCCCCAAGGTGTTAAGGTTTGTTTTCCATCTTTTGTTACGCGTACGTATTTTGCGACACGTTTTCTTTTTTTCTTGCCGTTATACGTGTTATTAGCGCATAGTTTTTTTTAATTCGCATTTGGGGTATATATATATATACCTTCTTCTCAACATCATCGTTACAAAAAAGAAATCGCATTTCACCGAATTTCTCTCTCCTTCCATTGTTAACCACATCCATCACACACCAAAAAAAAAAATGTCTGCTTTCCGCAGCACAAATGAGCGCACGAGCACGCGCGGCGGCGGCTTCCGTGAGACGGCGGCCAACTTCACCGCGACCACGGAGGTCGTGCCGCGCCACGCGACGCGCCCCGCGGCGGCGATCCCCGTGCCGCTGGCCGGAGATGCGACCGCGCCAGCCAACCTACTGCAGTGGCTCCGCAGCAGCGCCGCCGCGGTGGCGCCGGAGGCCCGCGCGCCGCTTCCCCGGCCGCGCGCGGAGGAGCCCCGCCCCGTGGCGGCGGCGGCGGGTGGCAGTGGTGCGTACCGCATCCGCGCCGCGCTCCCGTCGCGCGCCTCGGACAGCGGGTCGCGGCTGCCCCCGCGGTCGCGCTCGCGGCCCATCAGCGAGCCGTGCTCGCAGAGCCGCGCCTCCTCCGCGGCGAGCAGCAGCCGCGGGCGGGCCCCCGACCGCGACGCGCGGGGCGGCGGCCGCACGCCGACGCGCCACCGCGCGGCGGACGTCAGCGCGCTCACGGCGGAGGTGGAGCTGCTGCTGCAGCAGCGGCAGGCGAAGCAGGCGGCCGCGGCCGCGCAGCGCAAGGACCAGGCGTCCGACGCGGGCAGCGCGCACCGCGGGCGGGCGCACCACCCGCCGTCGCGCACCTCCTCCGTCGATAGCGCGCGGTACAGCAGCGATAGGCGCACGACGCACAACAGCGATAGGCGCGCGGCGCACAGCAGCGATAGGCGCGCGGCGCACAGCAGCGATAAGCACCCGACGCGCAGCAGCGATAAGAGCGCGGCGCACAGCAGCGATAAGCGCGCGGCGCACAGCAGCGATAAGCGCGCGGCGCACAACAGCACCAGCACCAGCAGCGCGAAGCCGCACGGCAGCCGCACGCCCTCCGCCGCCCGTGCGCCGCGCTCCAGCAGCCCCACGCGGCAGCGCACCGCGGCGGCGGCGGCGGACCGCCAGCGCGAGCGGTCGTCGCCGTCGCCGCCGTCCGCGGCGACCACCAAAAAGGAGTCCGCGTCGCGCAGCCGCACCGCCTCGCGCGCGCGCGCCCGGCCGCCCGCCGCCGCGGCGGACCTCTCCGCTACGCTGCAGCGCGGCGTCGGCGCGGTCGTGGACGTCGTGACGGTGCCCAGCCGCGCCTCCTCCGTCAGCCACCGCTTGATGCCGCCACCGCCGGCTCAGGCTGCCTCGCGCAGCGCCTCCCTCACCGCGGAGGTCCAGCGGCGCGGCCTGGGCACGGCCGCGAAGGCGGCGGCCCCCGCCAGCCGCACAGGCTCCGCCGGCGGCCAGCGCCGCGGCACCGCCACGTCGCTGGAGAGCAACGCGACGGCGTCTTCCTTCCGGCCGAGGCGGCTGCAGCCGCGGCCCGCGTGGGTGAGCGACCTGTCTGCGCCGGTCGTACTGGAGGAGGACCCCTCCGCCGCCGCGACGCCGCGGGCGCCGTCGCCGTCGCCGCGCGACGGGAGGCGGCACAGCGCGGCTCACCCGCCGCACCTCCTCTCCGCGGAGCGCCCGCCCCGGACGGGGAGCGGCGCGGCCGCGGACCCAGTCGCGGCCGTGCCGTCGGAGGAGATGGCGCGGCTGCGGCAGCTGCCGCGCCACGGCAGCACCAGCACCGCGCCGTCGCCCTACGCGATCCCCGTCGCCGCGCGCAAGCGCCAGGCGAGCGTGGGCAGCGGCGGCGGCGGCGGACCGGCGAGCTCTGCAAATACGTGCTCGCGGCTGGACCTGACGAGGGAGGAGGACCTCAAGGAGTACTTTCGCCAGGAGTACCTGGTCGACCCGCTGCTGCGGCGGCGGCCCGGCAAGCGCCAGTTCCACATCGCCCCCCAGGCGGACCTTTTCGGCTTCTACGGCATCCGCGACCGGCCGCTGGAGGAGGAGGCAGCAGAGGGGGAGGAGAAGGCGGTGGATCGCACGCTGCCACCGCAGGAGGGGGAGCCGGCACCAGCGAGTGAGAGCACCCCGCCGCCGCCGGTGGCGCTCGCGACGCCGCCGCCGCCCTCGCCGCTGCCGCTGCAGCCCGCGGACGCGGGAGCGGTCGATACGCCGCTGGACTCGCCCATCGCGGCCAGTGACGTGGCGGCGGCGGAGGCCCCCGTCGAGGATGCAGAACCGGTGGAGGCCGCGCCGCGCCGCACGGCGGCGGCCCCGTCGCCCAAGGCGACGGGCGGCGAGCGCGGGGCGAGCCTCACCGGTTCCCGCCGCGCGGCGCCCACGGTGGCCGTGGCCGCGCAGCGCGAGAGCCTGCACACGGCGACGCTGCTGCCGCGCGCCGCGCCGGCTGCCCCGCGCCGGCCGCCCACCACCACCGCGCCGTTCGGCGACGACGAGGGGGAGGAGGTGCGGCTGCTAGCGGAGGAGGACGGCGGCGACGCGAAGGGCTCTCCTCCAGCACCGGCGAAGCACCACGCGGCCGCAGCAGCCAACGCGCCGCGCCACTCGAACGGCGGCGCGGCGGCGGTGGTCACCGACCGCCACGGGAGGCCCATTGCCGCCTTCCGACACGCGTACGACTCCACGCAAGTGGCGAGTCTGCTTTCGTGGTCGTAGTGCGAAGGCAAGCAGGGGTTTGAAAAAAAAAAAAGAAGAACAAAAAAGTAATCAAAATAGTTATGAATGCAACACTGGAAGCTTGTCAGCGTAGTGATGCAATGGGTGGCGTACACCGTGTATATTAGCGATACGCACTTTCACTATCGATATCGTCGCACACACAACTTAAATTATATTAGAAGTAGACGCGCTGTTATTCCTTTTTGTTTTCTTGTTTTTCATTGCAACAGGGTGTCTTTTGGTTGTTACAACTTGCCTTTTTTTTTTGCTATAAGATGACTTTTAAACACTTATCTATATAGATATAGATATAACGGTAGTGTGAAGGCATCGAACGTAACATTAAAAAAAAAAAAGACATGTTTTGTTTACTTTCAAAACCAAAATGAGGTGCTCCACCTGTGACATGGGGAACGACGGTCTTTTCTGCCCAACTCCACAGCATCCGTCTCTCTCCTCCATGCTTCTTTTTTTTGTTTGATTGATTGTTTGTTTGTTTGTGTCTTGCTTACCCGCACCACACCATCGACGAGAAGAAACGATCAGAATAGAGTTGCGCGCCACTGTGCCCATGTATTTCGGCGCGATCCGACGCCGGTGCGTTGCACGCGCGCTCCTCTCTATTCCCCTCACACGCGCGGTGTGCTGCGGCCGCTGCCCCGGCGGCGCGCCCACCCCGCCGCCGCCGCCTCTCACCGTGCCTTCCCGCGCCTACAGCACGACGGCCGTCGTCCGCAGCGTCGGGGCCGACAAGGAGCGCAACACGAACCCCTTCGCCTCCCGCGAGGCACAGGAGGGTCCGTCGGGGGAGGCGGCGTACGACCCGCGGCAGCAGCGCGACCAGCTCAAGGAGCGGTACCCCATCATCCAGTTCCCCGCGCGCAGCCTGTGGTCGGCCGGGCACTACGGCCTGAACGTCGAGATGGTCCGCAACGGCGACTTCGTGGATATGCTGCGCGTGTTGCGCGAGGCGCGCGCCTACTACCAGTACCCGTCGCTCTGCGGTCCGCAGATCGGCTGGAACGTGCGCGTCTTCACGCTCTTCGACAACAGCTTCTACATCAACCCGGTCGACGTGGACCGCGAGGCGTGGCAGCAGGCGGTCATTGCGGCGCACGGCGGGCCGCACGGACGGCCGATCGACTGGGTGCGCTGCGAGGAGCAGCGCCTCGCCGCGCTGCGCGACGCCGGCCAGACCGCCTTTGCGTGGGAGCCCTGCGCGAGCTGCTGCTTCCTGATGCACTACATCGAGCGCCCCCTCACCGTGCGGCTGCGCTACCACGACGCGGAGGGCGCGCAGCGCGAGGAGACGCTCGACCGCATGAAGGCGCGCATGGCGCTGCATGAGATGGACCACCTGCAGGGCGTGCTCTTCACGCGCCGCGTCGTGGACGCGAACCACGTGCTGCCGCTGGAGGGCTTCACACTCATGTCGGACTGGAGCGACGACTTCCCGTCGATGGAGGCGCGCAGCACCTTCTTCTACACCCTCTTCCGGCCGCCGTACCACTTCATCGCGGACGAGCGCGTGACGGACGCGAACCTCCTCGACCGCAAGTTCGAGGACGGCATCTACCCCGGGTGGGAGCGGGAGAAGCAGCTGCAGATCGAGAACGCGGCCATGAAGCAGGTACTCCGGGAGAAGTGGGGGACCGAAAAGGGGAGGGCGCCGCACAGCCCGCGCGAGGCGGACTCACATGAGGCGTAGCGCGCGCGGGCGCACCCGCCGTGTTCGGCTGCAGGCAGGAAAAGCATATCATATTTACATCTTTTTTATTGGTGGTGGTGGTGGTGTTGGGTATATCATTCATGTTAATCGTGTGCAGAATCTAATGCTTAAAAAAAATGAGTGGTGGATGAATACTCTTCGGATGAAGGCATGCTGTGTATTTATTGTAAATCTCTCTCTCTCTCTCTCATTTATTCCTCTATCTATATCTTTTTAAATTACATAGCCAAAAGGTAAAAAAGAAAAGGGTATATTCATCTCTCAATAAAGCTTCATTGCCTTTGTTCTTTTTCTCATTTTTTTTTTCTGTCCACTCCTTCGACCTCACCCTCTGTCTCATGCCGCACAAGAAGCAAGCCTGGTCGCGCCGCGTGAAGCGCGAGAGCTTCAAGAAGAAGCTGCTGACGCGGATGCAAGCGACCCGCATGCTGCAGGTGGACTCGATCCACTTTCGGCGGCTGTGCATCCTCAAGGGCATCTATCCCCGCGCGCTGAACAAGAGCAAGCAGAAGCAGAGCGGCACGGAGAAGCAGTACTACCTCGCGCGGGAGATCAAGTGGCTCGTGCGGGACCAGCTCGCGGAGCGCATGATGGCACACCGCGCGTGGGAGAAGAAGATGAAGCGCGCGGTCGCGATGGGCAAGAAGGGCGAGGTGCAGCTGCTGAAGAGCGATAAGGTGAAGCCGAGCCACAGCCTCGTCGCGACCATCAAGGAGCGCTACCCCTACTTCATCGACGCCGTGCGGGACATTGACGATGCGATGAGCATGATCACACTCTACGCCTTCCTGTCGCCGGAGGTGCACGCGGACACGACGATCGAGACGCACCACGCGCTGACCTCCGGGCTGCACGAGCGCGCCAAGGCGATGGTGGACGGCTGGACGCAGTACGTCGCGAAGGCGCAGGTGCTCAGTAAGGCCTTCATCTCCCTCAAGGGGTACTACTACGAGGCGATCGTGAAGGGCGAGCGCATCCGCTGGCTGTGCCCGCACGAGTACGCACACCGCTTCCCGCCGGGCATCCAGCAGTACGTGCTCATCAGCTTTTTAGAATTCTACCTCGACATGATGAAGTTCATCCTGTTCAAGCTCAACGCAGACCTCAAGCTGGAGCTGGAGGACCGCGAGAAGCAGGAGGAAGACGGCGGCGCGAACACGAACGCGGAGGACTTCCAGACGACCGCCGACGCGCTCGACGTCGAGGCGAAGTCCGGTGTGCGGCAGCAGGCGAGCGAAAAAAAGAACCGCACGGAGCTCATCCACGAGGAGCTGCGGAAGGTCCGCTACCTTTTCCGCCCCTTCACCTTTTTCCTCTCCCGCGAGGTGCCGCAGAAGCACGTGCGGCTCGTCGTGGAGGCCGCCGGCGGCCGCGTCGCGACGGACTACGTGCCGAGCCACATCACCCACATCGTCATTGACCGCCCGTCGCTGCCGCCCGGCATGACGAAGGAGGCGCACATTGAGTACGTGCAGCCGCAGTACGTCTTCGACTGCCTCAACGCGCGCGCGATGCTGCCGGTGAACGGCTACCGCATCGGCGAGGAGCTGCCGCCGCACGTGTCGCCCTTCACGGTCGCGATCAGCAACAGCCCGGAGGACGTGGCCGCGCTCGAGGAGGCGCGCAAGGCGCACCCGCGCATCGTCAGCTACGTGCCGCAGCGCGTGCACGAGATACGGCGGACGATCGACCCCAACTACGTGAACGCGGACCCGGACGGCAAGCTCGCGGCGCTGGAGGAAGAGCTGTCGGACGAGGAAGCGCACGTCGCGGTGCCCGAGATGGACGCGGCCGACGACGTGGCGCTCTCGGACGACGAGCTGCGCACCGCCGCGCGCCGGCCGCAGTGGGAGGAGGAGAAGGTGCGGGAGCAGGTGCAGCGGTCTGCGCTCTCCGCCTTCAAGGTGAAGAAGCAGCGGGAGCTGAACCTGATGAACGCGCCAACCGACGAGGTCGTCGCGCGCCGCCGGCAGGCGCAGCTGAAGAAGCGGGAGAAGGCCGCGAAGGAGGAGGGCCGCGACGTGCGCCTGCAGCGCAAGGTCGCGCAGATGAAGAAGGAGGAGGCCGCCACGCGCAAGATGCAGCTGCAGGTCGCACGCAAAAAGTCCGCGCGGTACTACAAGATGGTCAGCGGCGTCGTGCGCGGCACCGAGGCGAAGACGGCCGCGCTCGAGCGCAAGGCGAAGCACATCACGGAGGGCAAGATCGCCGCCAACAAGGAGGGCACCGGTATTGTCAACAAGAAGCTGGAGGGGCGCCGGCAGAAAGCGGAGGCGAAGGGGAAGCAGCTCAAACAGAAGAAGCCCGCGAACCCGTACAAGAAGCTGCCAAAGTGGGTCCAGTGAAACAAGGCATATACGCGCCATAGCACTTACAAAAAAAAAAATGAAGGAAAACACGCGGAAGTGCAAGTCAGTTTTACTTTTTTTTTTTCTTCCGTATTTCGCTTTTTTTCTTTTCATATTTGTATTGAATCTGGTGTTCTTCTTTGTTGGTGTCAATTCGTCGAAATATAAAAAAAAAGCATTAATTAATCTACTTCTTCTTTTTTCTGTTCGTTTTTCTCTCTTAATAATAATACAGTAAATACAAACGTTTAAGTACATTAACAATATTTATGAATCCAACAAACCTATGGAGAGGTCGTGTGACGTGTCAGCTGAATACATACATGAGGATTGTGCTTTTTGTTGTTCTTGGATTTTGTTCGGCCAAATTCTGTCATGTTTATCTCGTGCCTCCCCCCCACCCCCCGGCTCTTCTTTATGCTTTTTCATCACGCGTAGTATCCTCCTTTTTATTGCGTTTTTTTTTTCCCTTTTATCGTTGCATACCTTCCACACACACACACCACACACACACCATGTCCGCCACCACTGCTGTTCCTGCTACGGACCGCGTCATGGTCATGATAGGCGCCTCCGCCGGCATCGGCGAGGGAGTGGTGCGCATCGCGGCTGAGAAGAACTACAGCCGCACCTTTGTCCTTGTCGCGCGCCGGCGGGCGGAGCTCGAGCGCGTGGCTGCGGCGCTGGGCCCGGACGTGCGCACGCACATCGTCGTCGCTGACGCCACAAGCCGCGCGGACCTCGAGCGTGTGAAGGACGAGGCGCTCCAGACGTTCGGCCGCATCGACGTGTGGATGAACAACGCGGGCCGCGGCAGCACGGTCGTGCCGACGCAGCTCACCGGCGAGGTGATCGATGACATGATCAACGTCAACGTGAAGAGCATCCTCTACGGCACGCAGATCGCCATCGAGGCGATGAAGCGGCCGGCCGCGAGCGGCGCCGGCATCCGCGGCGGCCACATCCTGAACGTGTCTTCGCTGCTTGCGCGCGCGATGCAGGTCGACGCGAAGGTGCCGACGCACATCCGCTGCGCCTACGGGCCCTCCAAGGCGTTTGTCAGCGCCATGACGGACGCCTTCCGCATGGAGCTGCAGGGCGACGCGGCGACGCGGGATGCGATCCGCATTACGACGGTGCACCCCGGCCCTGTGGCGACGGACTTCGGCCTCAACGCCCAGGGCCCCGACTCGCGCGCCTTCCAGGGCGCGGAGACGGTGGAGGACTGCTGCGCGGCGATCTATCAGCGCGCGCTCGTCGAGCGCCGCGCGGAGATGTACACGCGTGAGGCGTACCTGCCGCTCGTGCACGCCTACCTGGACTGCCTTGCGTCCGCGCCCGCCGTCTAGGCACACGGCAGAGAGAGAGGGAGTGCATCACTGCTCGGCGGTGGCAATCGACGACGCACACTTATGCATACAGTGCGCTGCCGTGCAAGCCATATCTGTTTTTTTATTATTATTATTGTTGTTGTTGTTGTTGTGACGACTCGGGCATGAAATAAAAGGAGGAGAGCATAGGAACGCAGAATGACTGCAAGGGACTTACACGTATCTTTGTTTGGATTTGCTTTCCACTTCTCTCTTTTGTTTTGCTGGAACAAACAAAGACAAAAAAAAAAAAAGATATTCATAAAAGCTATGATGCGGCTGCAGCAGAAGATAGCTATACACTTCCAAGCAAGCAAACAAAAATGCCTGATGAACTACAAGAAAAGAAACCACTATACGCTTTCCATCTCTCTCTCTCTCTCTCTCTCTCTCTTTCCCGGTCGTAAGAAATAATCAAAAGGTGAAGATATAAACATAAACTCTCCCGCATACATATCTATATATCTATATCTATATCAAAATCCGCCATGGACGGTTTCGAAAAGGCGCACAAGCCCTACGTGCCGATGGACACCTCCTGCCCTCAGGGCAACTGGGTGGAGGAGAAGCGCTACAACCGCGGCCGGCCGACGGAGGGCAGCCGCCGCGTGCTCTGCGGCAACTGGCAGGAAGAGGAAGCGCTGGAGCAGGACATGTTGAGGCGCGAGAGGGAGGAACAGGAGGGCCGCATGGACGGCACCATCCTCAAAACCACCTTCACTGGGACGGCTAGCCTCGATGTCATCCGCGACAAGGGCAACGGCCACTTCGCGGGCAACTTCACCAGCTCGCCCTATCTCACCGTCACCGCCGCGGACGCCGCGAACCGCCACCTCGCGACGACGCACCGCACGGACTTCAACGCGCGCTCGAGTGATGTGCAGCAGCTGAAGCGACCCGACCTCGGCGTGCGCGCGCAGCAGCTGCAGCAGCAGGCGCTCGAGGCGGCGGCGGCGGAGAAGGAGGCGGATGACGCGCAGCGCGCCTCGCTCCGCGCGGCGACGACGAGTAAGAAGGTCGGTGGCGTCGGCGGTGCCCACGCCGGGCTCGACGGCGCGTGTGCGACCTCCGTCTATCAAGGCACCATCAGCGGCCAGGCGCCGGCCTGCACGACGGACCAGTTCATCAACACGAGCGCGAACAACGATACCGTGCACGCCCTGCACCAGGAGTACCTCAGCGACGAGCCCATCACGCTCTACACCGGCAACCCGAACACGGGCAAGACCATGACCGTGCATGGGAAGACGCCGGTGGATCCGGAGGCCGAGACGCGCTTCGGCAGGCACACGAACTTTACGGAGCCCAAGTACAACCTATAGCACAAACAGCCAAACCGTAATAACAACAAAAATTAAAAAAAATAAAAAGTAGTGGTGGAAAGACAGACGCAATGGTAGTGTTCCTTGTTGCCTGTCCTTCACGCTCTTTTTTTTTTCCTCTATCCCTTTCTGTGTCTTTGCGTTGACGTCGGCGCTCCCCATGTTGCCTGTTATCCTTGTATTTGTATGATTACTTTTTTTTTTTCATTGCCCCGTATATATACCATGTACATATAGACGAAATCATATACGTATATATCCTTTCATCTCGTTAACATCGCTGTTACCGCAGAGCGGCGGCTCTTCCATGTTCATCCCTTCTGCTCCATGGCGCCTGTTCACGCAGCACGACATCCATTCTCTTCACACCCACACTCTCACGCATCTCTTATCTCTTATGACAGCGACTTGGACCAAGTACCGCTACAGAACGGTGAAACAAGCGATAGCCTCCACAGTAAAGAGGCAAAGGCGTACTTCGTTGGATAACGATAAAGCAAAAAACAACAACAACAACGGTAACAGTTAAACACAAATCTGTACGTAATACTCTTTTTTCTTTCTTTCACAAAGTACTTTCCCCTTTTTTTCTTTTTGCAGTGACGATATTTCAAAAAAATAATACTCTTCTTTCATTGACAACTTCCTTAAAGAAAAAAGAGTGGAAAGAGCTCTATACCCAATACTACGATGGGAGGTGATCTTTCCATTGTTCTCCAGACGGTTGTACCGGCTCCCGCGGCGGTTCAAAACACGTACGAGCGCTTCGCCTGGATAGAGCACGACGCGGTGTCCGTCAGCGCCGCCACCACCGCTCCCGCGCACCCCTTGTGCTACTCGGAGCTGCGGCTCATGCCAGCGCGCAGCGCGGTGCAGTTCGTGGCGGACCACCGCGCGGGCCGCAGCGGCGGCGGCCCGCTGCACAAGGTGCTGCTGCTCGTGCCCAGCTGCCTCTCCTACGCGCTCAGCGGCGCGGCGATGCAGGCGACGGTGCAGCAGGAGCTCGGCCACGCGCTGCAGGCGGTGTGCCAGCGCCGCCTCGGCCTCGTCGTGGACGCCTCCGTGTGCCTTGGGGCGCGGCTCGCGGATCCTACTCGACCCGGTGAGGCCGCGGAGAAGCCGCTGCGGCGCTTCGTCGGCGGCCTCTCCTTTTTCCTCGCCAGCCTCGTCACCGCACTGGAGCTCAACGTGCGGCAGCCGCCGCCGTCCGGCAGCACGGACAGCGACGCGATCTGCACGCTGAACGAGGCGCCGCTCCCGACCGTTTTCCTTCTCGACCTTCGCGGCAACGGGCTGACGTCCGCGATGGCGCTGGTGCTCGTCGAGGACTGGCTGCTGCGCGCCCGCCGCGTGCGGCGCTACGTGGTGGCGACGGACCAGCCGCGCCCCGCGCGGCGGCGCTCGGCCGCCTCGCTGTGGGTGGGCGGCGCCAGCCGCGACCCGCGCCGCGTCGGCGAAAGGATCAACAACTGGGACGCGGAGCTCCGCATCGCGCGCGAGACGGCGATGCGGCTGCTGGCGGACGACGCGGCGCGCAGCGATGGTGGCGCGCCGCTGCAGTGGGCCGTGTTCGACCGCGCCACGCGCGGCGGCGCGCCGCGGCCCCTGCTCCTGGACATTCCGCTATACCCACCCCACGCGCGGAGCGACATCCTGACGAGCTCGCTGACGTGCCTGCTGCTGTCTGACAACCGCGTGGACGCGGCCGGGGCCGCGCGGCTGCTGGACCTCGTGCAGCAGCGTGAGGGCCCGCTCGCGCTGCTGCCGCTGCTGAAGCTGGTCGACCTCCGCGGGAACCGCCCGGCCGGCGACGACCAGCCGCAGCCGGAGCGGCCGCGGCAGACGGCGGCGACCCCGCCACCCCCACCCAAGACGCAGCGGCGCGCCTTGCACTCAGACCAACGAGGCGAGCGGGGGCCGGTGGCGGCCGCCGTAGAACCGCACGGCGGTGGCGACCCGATTCGCACATGGCGCACCGGCACCAGCGCGCGCGCCGCGGAGGATGCGGCGCCGGACCCGTCGGACACCAGCAGCACGCGCACGGGGCCGATCGCCCCCTGGCAGCGGCCGCCGTCGCCGACGGTGTCGCGCGAGCCGGCCACAGAGGAGCGCGGGCGGCGGCGGGGGGCGCGCCGGCACTCGGGCATGAAGTTGATGGACCCGGGCTTCGAGCGGCAGTCCGCGCGGAGCAACAGCGCGCGGTCCCACTTCGCCTCCCTGCCGAGCTTCCACGACATGGACGGCGGGCCGCCCGTCAAGGCGCAGAGCGACACGGACGTGGAGCCTGTCACCTACTCCACGCGCTCTACGCACAACGCCCCGCCGTCGGAAGAGGACCACCCTGACGACGACGAGGACGACGACTCTCTGCACTCCTCCGACGTCAGCCTCCCCACGGTGGAGGAGGGGAAGGACGGCGGCGGCCCCGCGGCGATGCGGGGAGACCACCCCCCGGCGCCCCCCGGCACGCTCGTCGAGCTCCTGCCCTTCACCATCGGACTGTCCGTCGATGAGCACGACGTCAGCCTCGTGGACCAGCGCCGCACGGTCGGCAGCCGCGGCACCAACCCCGCCGAGGAGGCGGACAGTACGGGGCGCGCGGCGCACAGCCACGCGGACGCGCGCTACCACGAGGTGCACCACAACCGCAGCCCGTTCGATGCCGCGCGGGACCATCTGGACCCGCGGCCGTGCCGCGGGCGGCCGCGCGCCGCGGAGCCGGTCGCCCCGACGCGGCCGCCGCCGAACAAGGTCAAGGTGCTGCCGCAGCCGGCGGTGCAGCACCCGTCGCTGTGGGAGCGCCTCGCGTCGCCGCGCCGCGCGGCCACGCCGGACCCCGCCGCCGCCCACGCGGCGGCCTACCCGCTGCAGCGGAGCGGTTCCTCCAACGCCTCCGCCGCGTACCGCCGCGAGACGTGGGAGCGGCTGGCGTCGCCGCGGCGCACGGCGAGCGTGCGCTCCCACCCGCGCGGCGCCAACCGGACGTGGTCATCCCGGCCGCTGCACCTCTACGTCTCGCGCAGCGGCAGCGGCACGGGCCCGCCGCCGGCGGAGACGGTCGCGAGCCGTCTGCGGCGCTTCGAGAGCGCACAGCGGCGGCAGGCGGGGGAGTGGAGCGCGCTGCAGGAGCGGCAGGCCGCGCGGCGGAAGGTGCCCATCACGAACCGCAGCCTGTCGCCCGCGGAGCTGCACAACTACTACGCCGCGACGCGGCGCATCCCGAGCCAGGGCACGGGCCACGGCGCGCTGACGGAGGGGCTGCGGAAGGACCCCGCGGCGATGGCGAAGGCCGTCAACACGTTCGAGACGCACCTCTATAAGCAAGAAGCGAGCGGCGCCGGGCACCGGAGCAGCAGCACGGACAGGTGGCGTAGTCCGTGGACGACGATGGTCGTCACGCGCGGTGGCAGCAGCATCCGCGGCGACGCCACCTCCAGCAGGGGCAGCAGCAGTACCCGCGGCAGCGCCCCGCCCATGCAGCGGACAGCGGCGGCGGCGGCCCGCGAGCACGGGTGCGGTGGCGGCCCGCCGCCGCCGGTGATGGTCAGCGGCGCGGACCTCTGGTATGAGGTGGAGACGGCGGGCTCCTCACCCAGTACGGCGGACGGCGCGAGCCGCGCCAGCAGCAGGGGCACCGACGGCGGCGGCCCGTTTGAACACTCGCAGTTCAGTGACAACAGCCGTGTTGTTGTCGATGCGGTGAAAACGAGATACCGTTAGGAAAAACAAACAAACAAATGTATATGTATATATATATATACATTTAAAAACAAAGAAAAAAGACTTACAGGTATAGCTGAGTAAGGCTATGCAGGCGTCTTCCGGACTCTCGTCGTGGCATTATGTTTTCAGTTTTTAACACTTCGTGGTGCAAGACCCTCCCCCCCCCCCTACACCACACACA
>AUXH01000260.1:0-25367 GCA_000482145.1 Strigomonas culicis | reverse complement strand
CCTGATTGCCGCACTGACCGGTCTGCAGCGTGATAATCTCACGTGGCATTGCTGACTATCTCTGTCGAGAGAGAGAGAGAGAGAGAAAGCATCACGCATACTTATTACAGAGACAATGCGTCTCACAATGTTCTTTTTACCGTGTATTATTAACAGTATTCTTTTATTCTTTATTTTTTTCGGTAAGCATATTGGACAGCTGCACGGATGCGCTTCTCATCGTCCGCACTACACGAGAAAGAGCTCCTCCTCGACCTCCTCGCGCACCCGCTTCGTGCTCCGCGTCAGCTTCTGGAAGGGCTCCACGCACTCGGCGCGCAGCTTGCCGGAGCTCAGCGCGTGCTTGGCGTACGCCGCCTGCTCCGCCGGCGTCAGGATGTCCGTCAGCTGCACGGCCACGTGCCGGAAGGCGGCCCGTGGCGCCGGTGGCAGCGGCAGCGGCGGCGGCGGGGTCTCCGTCTTGCCCTTGCTGGTGCTGCTGCCTCCCCGCGCCTTGGCGGCGCCCTTCTTGACGGCCCCGCCCGCGTGCGGCCCGGCCACCTCGTGTGGCAGCGGTACCTCCGCCTCGCCCACATCGCCGTCCGCCTCCGCCTCCCCCTCCTCGGCGGTGTAGGGCAGCACGAACTCGATCGCCTCCGACGGCGGCCGCTCCGCCGGGGCGGCCGCCATGGTGCACGGCAGGTGCTGGGCGTGGTGCGCGCGGCGCGTGAAGGACGACGCGGAGGCCGCCGTTGCGGCGGTGCGCCGGCGGCGGTGGCGCTCCAGCATATCGCGACGCAGCTGGCCCTCCGCGTGGTAGCGGCGCCACGCCCCGTGCACGTAGGGCGCGTCCTGCGACAGCAGCTCCAGCAGCCGCACGCACCCCTCCTGCGTCTGGTAGAGCGCCGCGCGGTCGGCGGCGGGCCCGCGGATCGCCGGCGGGAACAGACTCAGCAGTGTGTGCTGCAGCAGCTGCACCTCCTGCCGCGCCCTGTCGTCGTAGTACTGCGCGGCCTCCTCCGCCGCTGTGCAGTCCGCGCCGCCGCTGTGCGCGGGGTCGCTCGGCCGGCCCTTGCGGTGCGGCGGACGCTGCACCTCCTCCGCGTCGCGGTCGACCTCTAGCTTGACGGGCGCCGGCGGCGGCGGCGACGGGGGGCGGGGGCTGCTGGCGGGGAGCGGCGGGTCCTCCGCGGCCGCCGTATCGGCGCCGCCCGCCACGTCGACCGTGCGCGCGCGCACGACCTTCCCCCGCCGCGTCCAGGGCGAAGTGCAGCTCGGGGAGGGCAGCGGCGGCGTGCCGGGCGCGGCCGACGCCTCCTCTGGCGGCGGTGTGTGGAGGGCCTCCTGGGCTAGCGGCGGCGAGGCGGACCGTGTAGGGTCCATCGAGGTGCCTCTATCGTAGTAGATCTATATGGGGATATCAATTGCGAAAGGTGAGCGTAACCAGTTCGGATCGCTTTTTTCCCCCCCGTGTTGTTGTTGTACGTTTTTGTTCTTGACAAGTGTCGATTGAAATGTGAAAAAAGAAAGAGCGTAGAGAGGGAGAGACACAGATAGTTTTTTTTTTAATTCTCATCTTGCTATTACTTTTATTATTGTGATGCTGATGCCGCGCGGTCTCCATCCCATGCGTGGCATGTGTAGACATTCTCACACAACATCTAGTTTAGCATTTGTGTTAGGATCGTCATCAATAAATGACCGTTAATGATTTCAACTGCGGGACAACCCGAAAAAAAGAAGTTAAAAAAAAACATGGCTATTATAATTATAATAAAAAGAAAGAGGACATGTATGTAATCATTTCTCTTCATTCCATATACATCTTACTTCCTTTTTTTTCTTTACTTCTATCATTGGATACCTTTTAAAAAAGGAAATATATGTTCTATTGTCTAAGTCGTGTTTTATATATTTATTTCCTTTCCGCCTTAGAAAAAAAAATGAAGAGAAAAGAGCCTTTTAAGTTCAATATGTAAACATATTAAGAAGTGAATCTAAGATACAAATGTATTCTTTTCGTTTTCAGCTTTACTCTGTCCATAGACCTGAAAAGGGAAAGCCCCTTTTGTATGAGTGTGTGTGCGTGATTCTAATTCTAAATAGGACGAGTGTGGCCTGAAAAATGAAGAAAATATATACATCTTTGGAGTTTATGCAGATGAAAACAAAAACAAATAACATGACAACAGTGAGGACACCAAAAAAAAAAAAAGAATCTATGCGTGATACAAGGTAGAACGAAAGAGAATAATGTGAGAACATATTCTCTCTTTTCCTCCTTCTTCTCTATTTATTTACTCCTTCGCGACAGCACTGGACGTGGGGGCACCCTCTTCCTCCTCCGCATCGTTGAACAAAACGCGCTGCGGCATCATTATGGACGATTCCTTCTCCATCGCCTCCCCCATCCCACGGTCGTGCCCGGCGGCCTCCCGCGCGGCGCCGTGCTGGCTGCTCTCCCCCAGGAGGACCTGCGGCTGGCTGTGGGTGCTGCTGCCGCCGTGGTGCTGCGCGGCGCTGCAGCTGGCCGTGATGTGCTGCTTCTCCGACTCGGAGAGGATGCGCGGGACGGCGAGGCGCACCGGCTGCGCCGCCGGCGATCCCGTGGCCGTGCACGTCGAGTCGCGCAGGTGGTGCGGCGCCGGGCTGGTCGACCCCGCGCCAGGGCCCGACAGCCGCGTCACGAAGCGCGGAATGGTCGCGGGCGTCTTCGCCGCGGTGGCGCCGGGCGAGAAGGCACCGCACCGCTGCTGCTGCGGCTGGGGTTGGGGTTGGTAGGTCTGGTAGTAGAGGAGGGACTCCGCCAGGAAGTGCGGCGGCGGCGGCGGCGGCAGCGGCGCCTCGTGGTACGGCGCGTGGGCCGCCGGCAGCCCCGCGCGGGTGGCATGCACGCCGTGGCAGTACAGCGCGTAGGGCGACGCGGCGAGTGCGGCGGCGGCCGCCTGCGCGGCGGCGGTGGCGGCGGCGGTCGCCACCGGGTCCACGTACGTGGCCTGCGGCGGCGGCTGGAAGTGCGGCTGGTGGAAGTGCGGCGGCGGCGGCGGCGTCGCGCGCGCGCGCGAGGGCGTGGCCAGCGCCGCCGGGCCGTGCGCTGCGGCGGGGGTGTGGGCGTTGTCGTCCGCGGCGGCGGCCGCGTTGGGCACGGAGGCGGAAAAGGTGAGACGCACGGCCGGGGAGCGGAAGGCGGCGGTGGCCGCGCCGTCCTCGGCCGGTGGGTGCGGCGCGGGGGAGCCGCCGCTCGCGCAGTGCTTGTTGTGCGCGTAGGGCGTGAAGCTCATGGGAGGGCTCGCGGCCGTCTGCTGCTGCTGCTTCTTGAGGACGGCGGAGGAGGGCGCGATGTGGATCTTGATGCCGGCGGCCAGGGGGCTGATGTCGGTCCCCTTCGTGAGTGAGGATACCGCCTGCGGCACCACGTTCGCGACCGGCTCGTAGTGGTCGAGAGAGCGCAGCACCCGCACGAGGTCCTCCTCGACCGGCAGGCGCTGCGGCACCATCGGCGACGCGCGCGCGGCGAGCAGCACCGCCATGCTGCGCTGCACGCGCGACGCCTTGGGCAGGTCCGCGAAGGCCTCGCTCACCCACTGCCGCCGCTGCGCCTCGATGACGTGGCGCCGCTCCGCGGCCGGGTCCTCGCCGTCGATGAACACGCTGTCGAACATGTGCAGCGCGCGCCGCCACTTGCGCAGCTGCAGGTCCCAGATGCGCTTGCTGCCCTGCACGAGCGGCGGCGGCGACAGCGGCAGCACCGCGCCGCAGCGCAGCAGCGGGTCGTGCTCCACGAGCCGTGTCATGTTGCGGTAGCCCTCCGTCGCGTAGCCGAAGGAGATCTGCTTCTCCCGCTGCGCGCGGCGGCGGTCCGTGTTGTGCTGCAGCGGGCTCGTGGCGGTGCCCGGCCGCGCCTGGCTCTTCGCGCCCGCGCGCGTCTTCGCGCTCGTGTCCGGGGAGTTGAAGGATGTATTATTGTTATTTGTATAAGGACTGGGGTTCATCGCATCAAACCGCTGGTCGCCGCCGCTCCCAAGGTTGACGGCGGCGGTGCTGATGTGGTTGGACGCCCCCTTGCGGTAGGGTGTCTTGCTGGCGGCCTGAGAGCCCTTGGGGTACTTCTGTTGGCTGTGGGGGTACGGCTTGGAGGCGGAGAGGCACATGTCGCGCTCGTAGGGGTGCGGGAGGGTCCTGCCACCGGCGCTGCTGCCGTCGGCCCCGGTGCGCGTGTCCGCGTGGCCGAAGCGGTCTTGCTGAGGGGTGAAAGTAATGTCCGCCATCAGGTATGGATAAAACCGTTCTATATATAACTAACTATGTAAATAGAGAGGAAACAAAAAGAAAAACAAGATTGAAAAAAAGAGAATACCAAAAAAGTGAAGTAAACTGTAATCTATGCGATGTTGAGTTCTGATTTGAGAACAGAAAAAAAAAGAGTTCGGTTGTCACAAGAAAAAAAAATGAATTTCTTTGCGAAACTCCTTTACAAAAAAAAAGAAAGACAATACGATAAGGGGGAGATGAAGAGAGAGAGAGCGAGAGAGGGAAAGAGCTGTAAACAAGAGTACCGTGAACCATCATACACACAAAAAAACTGTTTATTCATGATGTTCTCATTGCCATGTAAACACTCAACAGAAGGAAAAAGTGAGGCTCTTTTTTTTCTTCAATTCCAGAAAAGAAAAAAGAACATTTTTTTGTCTTGTTTTGCTTTATTGGACATTTTTCTCTTTTTCCATTGTCGGAATGTCCATTTTCTATTTTCGTACTTTTCCTTTACGCTCTCCATTTTTTTTTTTTAAACGTGTGTTTCAGCGTCAAAAGAAAAAAAAAAGGCAGTGATGGTAAAAGTAAAAAAATAAAAAAAAACCGCCGACGAAAAAGTGAGCCATAAAAACAGGTCACAAATATATGTATGATAATATTTTTTTTTCGCATATTTTTTTTTTTGTTTAGTGTTCATCAGAGGGAGAGAACACTATACACGTTATTCACCTTCGCTCGAAGCTTTTCGGTTACGGTGGTGATCTTGTCGGGGTGTGCCGTTTATAGCTGGCCGCTGGCCGCGATGAGGACGGGCTTCTTGGTCGCGCCGCTGCTGGAGCCAACCGCCTCCATCTTCTCAACGACGTCGTAGCCCTCGAGGACCTGGCCGAAGACGACGTGCTTGCCGTTGAGCCAGTCGGTGGGGGCGACGCAGACGAAGAACTGCGAGCCGTTCGTGTTGGGGCCAGCGTTGGCCATGGAGAGAGTGCCGCGGCCGAAGTGTTTGCCGGCCTTGCCGCTGAAGGTCTCATCCTCGAACTTGTTGCCGTAGATGGACTTGCCGCCGGTGCCGTTGCGGTTGGTGAAGTCGCCGCCCTGGCACATGAAGCCGGTGATCACGCGGTGGAAGGGAGAGCCGGCGTAGCCGAACCCCTTCTCACCCGTGCAGAGCGCGCGGAAGTTCTCAGCCGTCTTGGGCGCGGCATCCTTGAAGAGCTCGAAGGTGACGCGGCCGGCGGGGGCTCCGCCGATGGTGACGTCGAAGTACACCTTAGGGTTGGTGGGGACTGTGGGGTGGAAAGGCTTGTAGGACATGGTGGGAGTGAAGTGAAAAAAATATATAAAGAAAAACCTGAATGGACGTGTAAGACAATAAGAAGAAGAGTTCGAAGAGGGAAGAGATAAAGAGAGAGAGCGAGAGAGAGAGAGAATACTGATTTATGCAAAACAGCAACATCAACAAAAACATCCATGTTAGAGGGCTCAACTAATAACCATAACACGTTGCACTGCCATGGTGTCCTTGATGCAGATCCCTTTTCAATGCACTGTATTTCCTTTTTTTTTGTTTACTTTAACCGTGCAATTACGATACCGTTATTCCATATAAATGTAAGAAACATAATGATAATGTTAACGGAGAGAGAAAGAGAGAGCGCACGTCAAGCGCAGACAGCGCAGCGCTCAAAGCTGGCAACAACAACAAAAAAAAACTCTAGTTTTTTTTTCTTTGTGTTTCACTGCTTCTTTTTCTTCTTCTTCTCCATCTCCTCTCCCTGCAGCAGCTCTGCCTTCGTATCGCGCGTGACTCGCGTGCCAGCGCCGAGCTGCTTCAGCGAGTCCATCGTCAGCCCCGGGTTGTCGCGCCGCTCCGGCGGCGGCGGCACCTCCGACACGTCGAAGGCGAGGAGGCAATAGAGGCTGAAGAGGAGCCCCGCGAGGTGCAGCGCGACCACCTCCGCGCGCTGCAGGCTGGCGAAGTGGTGGAAGGCGCCCTGCCCCGGGTCCACCCACGGGTTGTCGCGCTCTGAGGCGCGGTCGAACAGCACCGTGGTGAAGAGCTCAAAGAGCGCGTCGAAGGAAGACAGCACGATCTGCGTCCACGGCAGTGCGGCATCAGCGGCGCACTGCGCCTCGTCCTCCCCCCCCTCCGCACCCCGCGCTGCCGCGGCGGCCGCCTGATCGCGGCGGTACTGGTCCTCGCCCATGTGCATGTGGTGCTCCAGCTTGTGCTGCAGCGAGAAGCTGAGCGTGACGATGAGAAACAGAAAGGACACGACAACGACGCAGGCGGCGCCGAAGGCGCGGCGGTTGTAGCGATCCACGCCGGACGTCCCGGCGGCCGGGAAGGGCGCCGTGGCCAGCAGGCAGACAGCCAGTGCGTAGAGGAGGAGGAAGGGCAGCACCAGCAGCATCTCGCTCCAGCCGACGTAGGAGCTCAGCGCGTCCTCGTCGTCGCGGCTCGCCTCCTGCGGTGGCGCGGGGCTGTGGGCCAGGCGTTGGTAGCGAGACCAGCTCCGCGTGAACAAGACACCACTGGCGGCGAGCATGAAACAGGCGTAGAGGACGAGCGTCCTCAAGAGCCGCGTCTTGTTCACCATTTTTTTTTCCAACCGTATTCTGTGGATTAAAAAAGAAGATATATGACGAGGAAGAAAGAGGCACACCTTTTCCATCTAGTTGTTGCTGTCTGCGGTATTTTCATATGACAGAGAAAACGTGTGCACTATTCTGTGAGTGTTCACACAACCTAACGACGTTATCCATTTTTTCGCCGCTTTTTTTTTAGATTAAAACGTTTTTATATATATATATATATAAACACGTATGTGATACCTGCACATTACTTTCAAAACCACAGATACAACTGTAACAAGTTCTTCTTCATCTGCATTTACACAACGACAACAATCATACATACACACACATACAAAAAAAAAAAACATTTGTTTTCCTTCTTTCTCTCATTGGCTTCACGGACCGCCCCTTTCTTACGATATCTGGGCCTGCGGCTTGTTATCGGGCGTATCCTCCGTCCCCTTGATCTGCTTGAACTCAATGGACACCGGCGTGTCCAGCTCGACCACGGCCACCTTGTAGTCCGGCATGGACTTGATGGTGCCCACCTCGTTCTTGTAGCGCCGCCCGCGCACGTTGCGAACGCCAATGCGCACCACGTTGTCGATCTGGTACATGTTCTTAAGGTACAACACGAGCTCCTGCTTGGACATGTCCTGCGGGATGTGGAACACCGGCCGCGTCGTCTCCTGGTTGAGGACGCTATCCAGCACCAGACGCACCTCCACGTCGGGGAAGTAGCGGTCGAAGAAGTGCGGGAAGAACTCGCTCGAGCGCCGCAGCCCCGTCGGCGGCGGGCGCTCGTGCGGCCAGCCGAAGTCCTCGCTCTTGCGGTTGATGATGCCGATCTTGCCGGCGATGGGGTTCCACAGGCGCGAGCGGCCGTAGTAGTTGTTCACGGCCGGCTCCGGGTAGGGCCGCGGGTCCGCCTGCTGGTGGCGGTACTCCCACGTGTTCCAGCCCTTGTGAAGCCGGCCCATGCGGAAGCGCCAGAGGTTGATGCCCTGGTTCACAAGGGGACGGTAGAAGCGGTGGCGGCGCGCCGTCTGCAGCGCCCCCGCGCCCCCCTCCTCTGTCGTCGCGGCAGCGGGGGAGGGGTCTAAGAGCAGGAGGCTGCCGGCCGCCGCCGGGGCGCGGCGGAGGCACCCGCTACTAGGGAACAATCGCCGCATCGGCACGCCGTGTTCTTTATCCTACGGTGAAGACAAGCTAACAACTATAAAGGAATAGAAGAGAGAAGGGAAGGAGAAATTACACCACTTCTTTTTTTTTTTTTAATGCTCCACTACATAGATGTCAAGTCGCATCGGCATGATTCCCATGAGGGAAAGAAGAAAACAATAATAATAATAACAACCGTAGTATACTTATTGAAATTATACATTTCAATCTAACATGCACTTCTATCCTTTCAGTGCCGGTGTATTCGCATCTATGCACACATACTGATGTGGTGTGTGTGTGTATGTATGGAACTATATGAAAGCGGGTGACTGCGGCAGAGAAAGGGTCTCACGCTTCACCCGCCGAGGACATGAGCTGCGCCAGCGCGGCGCGCGTCGCCGTCTCCTTCGACCGCGCGCGTTCCCGCAGCAGCTCGAGCTCGCGCCGCGTCGCGGCGACCTCCACCTCGAGGCGGCGGAGCGCCTCACGCGTGTCGGTGTGGGCGCGGTGTTCGCGCACGAGCTGCTCCCGTGCCTGCCGCAGCGCGGCGACGAGCTGCAGCTGCTGCTGCTGGCCGTCCGCGGCGCGCGCGCGGGCGGCCTCGCCGCCCTGCACGGCCGCAGTGCGCACCTGCTCTCGTAGCGCCTCCACCTCCTCCGTGTACTTGACATTCTGGGACAGGATCTTCTTCTTCTCCGCGGCGGCCCGCTCGAGCTCCTCGCGCAGCGCGGCGGCCTGCTCCCGCTTGCTCTGGATCTTCTCCTGCGCCTCGTCCTCCAGCAGCTGGAGCAAGTGGTCCTTCTTGCGTAGGTCATCCTCCAGGTTGTGGAGGGTGCGCAGCAGGTTGTCGCGCTCCTGCTGCGCCGCGGCCTCCGCGGCCTGCGCCTTCTCCTCCAGGCCCCGCTGCAGCGCCTCCTTCTCCTTCGCGGCGTCCCTGATGCGCTCGAGCAGGTACGTGTTCTGGCGCTGCAGCGCCGTCTGCGCCTCCTGTAGCACCTCGAGCGCGCGCTGCGCCTGCTGCTGCTCCCGCTCCAGCCGCTCGCAGGTCTCCTTCCAGTAGGCGGTCGACGCGGTCGCGGCCGCTGCCGCCGGCGGCTCCGCGGCGGACACCTCGACGCGCTCGACCTGAGGCTCCGCCGCCTGCTGCAGCCGCTCGAGGTCCGCCCGCAGCTGCGCCGCCTCGGCCGTGGCGTGCGCGAGGGCGGCGCGGTGCTCCGCCTGCAGCCCGTCCATGTACCGCTCCCACACGCGCTGGTGCTCCTGCCGCTCGTACCGCAGGTCCGACAGCCCCCGCTGCGCGAGGCGGAACCATGTGGCGTGCAGCGCGGTGGCGGCCTCCTGTGCGACGTGGGAGGCCTCGCGCTCGAGGGCGTGCCGCGCGGCCTGCTCCGCCAGCAGCAGCCCGGCGCGCTCGGCCTCGCGCGCGTGCTGCTGCTGCAGCTGCTGCCGCTGCGCCTGCTCCCGCTGCTTCTCCTCTGCCTCGAGCTGGCGGAGGAAGTCGCTCCAGCCGCCGTGCTGCGCGCGGAGCGTCTCGTGCAGCTTCTTGTTCTCTCCCTGTACGGTCTGCAGCGCCGCCTCCAGCCGCTGGACCTCCTGCCGCCGCAGCTCCTGCTGCTCCTGCGTGACCGCCTCGCGCAGCTGGCGCTGCGCCTCCGCCGCGTCGGCGCGGTACTTGTTCGCCATCATCTGCAGCTCCTCGCCGCGCCGCAGTAGCTCGTCCTTCAGCGCGGCGACTTGCCCCCGCGCCTGCCGCTCGCGCACGGCGGCCTGCTGCTGCTCCGCCAGCGTGCGCTCCTGCAGCCGCCGCAGCTGGGCGCGCAGGTCCAGCTCCACCGCGGCGCGCAGCCGCAGCAGCTCCGCGCTGTGCGCGAGCCGCAGCCGCACCAGCTCCTCCGCCTCTTCGCGCTCCGTTTCCGTCCGCGCCTGCTCCTCTAGAAGCGGCGTCGGGGGTGGTGGTGGCGGCGCCGCAGCGTCCGCACGGCTATGGCCGCTCTTGCTGTGGTGGTGGCGGTGAGGGGTGTGGCGCGCGCGCTCCCGCCGCCGCCGCCGCCGCCGCGCCCGTCGGGCCTCATCCCCTCCGTCGCTGCTGCCGGAGCCCGCGCTGCCCTCGGTCTCCTGCGAGAGAAAGCTGCTCTCTGCCGCGGGACCCTCTCTCTCTTCTTCCACCGCTGCCGTCTGCTCCGCCTCCGTGTTGGTGCCCCGAGAGATCAGCTTGGCCTTCCACTTGAGCGCGCTCTTCGGCGCCGTGCTGCTGCTGCCGCTGCCGCCCTGCTCGGGGGAAGACTGCGGCGAGGAGCCGGCAGTGGAGGTGGGCGAGACGCTCGACAGGTACGAGCGCCCCACGCCCTTGCCGACGTAAGCCCTGCCCTTCTTCACTGACAGCGGGGAGCTGCCGGCGCTCTTGATGAGCTGGTAGCCCGCCGCCTGCCCTAGGGCGTGCTCGCCCTGCTGCTGCTGGAAGTTGAGCGTCTGGAGTGTCTTGAGGGGCTGCGGCGGGGTGAGCGCGGGACGCACGCTCGTCGTGCGCGCCGGGCTGTCCGCGGCCTCACGCCCTTCCGACGAGAGGAGACGGTCGGCGGGCAGGGCCGGCGTGTCGCCGCGCTCCTTGCGCGACGCGGGCGGCTTGCGGCGCGCGGCCGTGCTCCCCGCGCCGCTGCCCTCGCCCTCGCCCTCCCCGTCCCCCGGCCCGTCCGACGGGGCGCGCTCCTGCAGCAGGCGGTCGAGCGCCGCGTGGCCGTAGAGGTCCTCGAAGAACTTCTTTTTCTGCTGGATATCCTCGAGGGGGTTCACCTGGCACGACATGCCGTTCAGCACCTGCAAGTTGTCAAACACGCTGAAGCACGCCTCGCTGTACGGAAACGCCTCCACCGTGTCGCGCGCGTACTGTTCCTCTTCTACGCGACAGAAGGGGTTCTCCTTGATGAACGGGTGGCGCTCCGCGGCGGCGCCGTCCGTCTGCAGACCGCGGCCTGCGACCGCTGTCTCCACCCGCAGCTCGCGGATGCTGTGCTGATGCGGCCGCAGCGCCTCCACCACGTCCTCGAAGCGATGCAGGCAGTTGCCGGCGAGGTCCACGTGATACAGCCCGTCCGTACGGGGGCCGTCATCCGCACCGCCCTTGCTGCTGCCGCGCCGCGCGGGCCCCGCGGGGATGCCCTGCAGCCCCACAATGTCCTCCAGCTGATTGTACGCGAGCGAGAGCCACTCGAGCGACACGAGTGGCGCGAAGATCTCGCGCCGCGGAATGGCCTGGAGGTGGTTGCTGCTGAGGTTCAGGCGACGGAGGTGCACGAGTCCCACAAAGCAAGACGGGTGCCGGTTTGCCTTCTCGCCCAACACTGCCTCAGGCGACAGGCGACGTCGGAGCGGCGCAGACGCGGCCGTCTCTTCCCCCTCCCCCGCCTCTAGCGTGCGCAGCTCGTTCGCGCTGAGGTCCAGCTCGACGAGGTGCGTCAGGTAGCGCTGGAAGGTCGACGGCTCCAGGTGCCGGATGCGGTTCATGTGTAAGTTCAGCACCTGCAAGTGGTCCCGCAGCACGTCCAGGTACTGGATGTGCTTGATGGCGTGGATGTTGCGGCAGCAGAGAAAGAGGGAGCGCGTCTCCTGCAGCAGCTGCCGCTCCTCCTCGGAGAGCTGCGCCGTGCTACTTGTTGTGACGGCAACCGCGCGGCGTGGCGCTCCGCCCGCCGGCACGGCGACGAGCGGCCCCTTGGGCTTCGCGAGGGGCGGAATCGGTGACACGTTCGTCGTGTCGCTGAGCATCCGCTCGTTGGAGGGCAGGCCCTTCGCTGCGGAGTCAAAGTGCAGCTGTCGGTTGGCCGTGTGCATCAGTCACCGCCCGCGTGTGCAGACCGCTTCACTTTTTTCTATTTGTTTTTATGGATGTGTATGAGATAAGAATCTATTGTACTCGCTCTTCTACTCTATACTGTACGTAGATTTTTCGCCCGTTGTTCAGTCAATAGAGGCGCTGAAGCTTTGTGTGTGTGAGAGAGAGAGGTAGAGAGGGAGAGAGAGAAATAAACTGATCTATGAAAAGAGCGCCCACGCAAAGCAATTACGAGTTTTTTTTTCCGTCTGATGAATTCGTTCCATTTTTTTTTCTTAAGGGGAAAAACGGCTATCCGCTACCGTTTACAGCAATACCATTCAACACTTCATCACCGCCCACGCATGGTCGCTCTCATCCGCTCAGCCTACCATGCTTCGCTTTCGCCCCCGCGCGCGCACCGCCTCGAGCCGCCGCAGCGTTTGGGTGTGTTTCTTTGCGTTCCGCACCGCCTTTGCGTCCGCCTCCGCGCCGCCCTCCGCCGCGCGCACCATGGCCTCCGTGTAGCCGGCCAGGACGAGCGCGACCGCACAGTGCTCCAGGTAGTTGTGCGTGGCCAGCAGCGCCTTCTCCAGTACGTAGAGGTCGACCGCGCGCTCCTCGTCGCTCGTCTTCTCCTGGACGAGCCCAAAGTCGATGACGACCAGCGCCTCCGCGATGCCCGCCGGCGGCACCGCGTCCTCGCGCAGCGCCGCCAGCTGCGCCGCCGTGGCGGTGCAGAGAAAGTTGCACGTCGTGAGGTCGCCGTGGATGATGTCCGCCATGTGCATGCGCGCGACCACGTGGCCGAGGCCGCGCAGCACGTGCGCGACGAGGGGCGAGGGCGCCGCTGCGGGGGCGGCCGCCGCCAGACGCGCCTCCTCGCGGTCCAGCACCTCCTTCACCGTCGCGCCGTCGATGCGCTCCATGCAGAGCGTGCAGCGCTCGCGGTCGACGAAGTACAGCGTCGGCGCGCGGATGTGGTGGCGGCAGCAGCGCGCCAGCGCGCGAGCCTCGCGCAGGGTGCGCTGCTGCCGCAGCCGCTCGTCCAGCTGGCGGTGGCGGAACCGCTTCTCGAAGCGGACCTTTGACACGGCGGGGGTGCCGTAGAAATCGGACGCGTACAGCTTCGACTCGGCGCCCTGGAAAATCAAATCACCTTCCGTGTAGGACAGCATCGAAACACAGAAACGATATGGACTAAACCACTAGGAGATATTGTACACAATCACAGGCAACAACAACACTAGACAGAAACACAGAGAGAGGGAGAGAGAGATTACATTACTTTGGAAATAATAGGAGGTGGGTACAAACAACACGCAGTGAGCAATGTATAAGAGTTCAATGTCTGTGCAGCAAGTATGGCAACTTTTGTAGCTCCTTCGTCCTGAGGGACTGCTGTGAATGTGTGCATAACTGTATAAATATCTATATAGATATAGATACATTCCTTGACGTTATTGAGTGTTTTGATGGTTCCTTCCGCTCATAAATACAGAATTATTGATGATTGATGTAGTAGATATGCGATGAACGAGAGGATTACCATGTGAGTATCGGGTTTATTTATGAACTGCTAAAAGTACACACGTTCTTTACAGCCGAAAAAAAAAAGACCCGAAGAAGCACAACCTTAAAATGGAGCTTTACGAGGTATACGATATTCTACAATGTTGGTAAAGAAATAAAAAACGAAGAAAACAACAACATCTAGACAAACAAGCAAAAGCAAATACTAAAAAAAAAACGTGCGTAGGTCCACTCCTACTGCTCTGCGAATGCGACGGATATGTATGCATGCTTATACACATCTGGCTGCGCATAGTGGAGCAAGATTCTCCTCCCATCAAGTATCTTTTTTTTTTGCTGAGTATTGTTATACTCTTCTTCTACTTTCGTTTCATGTGCCCGGGCGCAGCAGCTTCCCGGTGAGGCGCGAGAGGAAGATGGAGCAGATGGGGCACGCGACGAGCACGGACAGGATGGCCACGTTCTTCATCTTGGTGCCGTCCCGTCGGCGCTGCTGCGCCCACGCGGTCTCCTCCGCCGTCGTCGCGGTCGCGAGGGCGTCGGCCGCGAACTGCAGGCAGGTGCTGCCGAGCGCGCCCTGGATGCTGCCCTTGCCAAGCCAGCCGACGCCGACGAAGAGCATCTCCTTCCACGTCAGCCCGAGGCGCGTGGCGATGGGCACCGCCAGCGCCGCGAGGAAGCGCGTGCCGAGTCCGATGAACACCAGCGCGAACGCCGAGCCGATGAAGCTGCGGTCGAACAGCTCGTGCACGTTGACGGCGGAGCCGGAGAGGCCGAACAGGGCTGGCATCGCGAAGTAGTCCCAGACGGTGGTGAGGCTCT
Organism: Strigomonas culicis; assembly: GCA_000482145.1. Taxonomy (NCBI): domain Eukaryota; phylum Euglenozoa; class Kinetoplastea; order Trypanosomatida; family Trypanosomatidae; genus Strigomonas; species Strigomonas culicis. Next base: position 11,230 of record AUXH01000260.1, on the reverse strand, counting down.
GCGCCATGTCCGCCTTCACGCGCAGGTGGTCGCGCGTGCCGCCCCGCACGCACAGGAAGTTGAACGTGCCGGCCGTGCACACGACGCCGACGGCGCCGCCGCCAAGACAGTTGAAGCGCCTCCCGATCGCCATCTCGCAGAACACGATGAGCACCATGAAGAGGATGGAGAAGTAGCGCACATGCACGTTGTGGCGCAGCGTCAGCTGGCGGTCGTTGCGCACGGCCGGCAGCCGCTCGCCCTCCATGAAGAGCACGCAGAAGGTCACGAGGAAGACAACGACGCCGAGGAGGACGCCGCCGATCATGCCGATGAGCACCTGCACCGGCGCCAGCACGACCAGCACGGTGGTGCTCATGCGCTGGAACTCGAGGGCCAGCAGAAACTGGATGCCCCAGATGCACAGCGCCGTGTCAAAGGCTACAGAGCAGAGGATCATCATCGGCGGGCCGTCCCGCACGCCGTAGCCGCGCTTCTGGTAGGCGATGATCGTCGGCACAATGACGCTCGGCGCGATGCAGGACACGAGAAAGCCCTCCGCGAAGGCGATCTTGTAGGAGTCGTAGTGAAAGAGTGCGTGGCACACAACGCCGTGGACGACCATCTCCGCGCAGGCCGGCACGAGGGCGAATATCATGTAGTGCTTGAACTTCTGCTTGAAGCGGATCACGTTGAGCGACAGCCCCGCGCGCAGGACGCCGATCGCGAGGCCCAGCGTGCTCACAAACTGGCGCATGTCCGTGTTGATGCCGCTCGTCAGCCGCCCCACGTAGGGCGCGTTGTTCCACAGAATGCCCGCCCAGATCACGCCGACGATGGTCGGCACCTGCACCACGTAGGCGCCCAGCGTGCCGACCAGACCCGCGAAGAGAATGGTCGACATCGTGTCGAAGTACAACGTCCCGGGCGAGAAGTACTTGCCGCTGAGCATGCAGAACATGATCACCCAGAAGACCACAATGCAGAAGGCGCGAAAGAGGTACGAGAAGAGGAAGAACCGAAACTGACGATAGAAGAGCGTCACGAAGAAACAGTTGCGCTCGCTGTTGAAGACGACGCCGAAGCACTCCTTCACCTCTTTCCCGTCCAGTGCGTCCCAGTTGTCGGCCGTGAACTCGATGTTGCTCTCGAAGGGCGCCATGTGCGCCACGTAGAAGGCCTCCAGCACCTCCATCCGCCGCGTCTCACTGCTGAGGCTGTTGAAGGCGTCGATGAGGACCTCCTCCTTCAAGACGTCCTCGCTGCGGATGGGCGTCTGGTGGAAGCAGCCCAGCTTGAGGTAGGTCGTGTTGACGTGCACGGCGGGGTCCACCGGTTTCTCCTCGCAGGCCGTGAGCTCCGCCCCCGACACGACGTCCGGCGCCGCTGGCGGTTTGTCCCTCGGCGGCACCAGCGGCGCGCTGTCGCCGTCGGCAAATCGCACGCGCCGCGTGTCGTCCGCGTCGCGCGGGGCCCCCTCCACCGCTGCGGCCGCGGCCGGCGGCGGCGGGATCCGGTTGCCCGCCTCCGCGTCGGCGTACGGCTCCACGTGCGTGCGGTCGGCGGCGGGGCGCGGCGGCGCCTGGGCCTCGTCGCCGTCCGCCGCGGCGCCCTTCCTCGTCCTCTTCTCATCGTCCAGTATAGCGTGGAGGACCTCCATCGCGCGGTTGCGCCTCCGACCCTCCGGCCCCGCCGCGTCCTGGCCGTCCCCACCGCCCTCCTTCCGCGCGACGCCGCTGCTGCCGCCCGCGCCCTGCGCCGGGGGCGGCACGGGGAAGATGTTGTCGCTCGAAATGACGTTCTCGATCGCGGGGCGCGGCATCTGCAGGAAGGGCTGCGGCTTTTCCGACGCGCGGATGTTGTAGCGAAAGACATACACCTCACCAGTGGGGGTCATCATGTTGGGCTCCGGCACGCGGAGGGCGCTGTCCGCAAAGGCGGCGCTCGGCGGCAGCAGCGTGGACGCCGGCACCGAGCCGGAGGGCACGGTGGCATGGACGGCCACGGCGGTGGACTCTACCCCATCACCAGCCTGCGGCACGGAGGCATGGACATCCGAGTTCGCGAGAGAGGCACCCGCACCGGCCATGCTACGAAACATGCTGAGGTTGTTGCCCAACATACTGTAGTTATTGAAGGTGTTATTGGGCACCACCTGCAGGAGCACCTCCTCGTCTTCGGAGGAGGACACAAAGTCTTGACCGAGCGTCTGCCGCGCCTCGCGGCCGAGCGCCTCGGCGTCTGTCAGGGGATAGGCGAAGCTGCGCAGCACCATGCCGGTTGGCCGCCGATCGACCGACACGTTTGCCCTTGCCGTGCCGCCGCCGCCGCCGCCGCCTGCCGGGTGCATATCTCTCGAGGCGTAGAAGAAGCTGCCGTTCATCGGGTACGGCGCGCTCGCGAAGCTGTGCTGCCGCTCCTGTCCGAATGGCGACACGGTAGACATAGGCGTGTCAATGCGGAGAGACGGATTTATGCTCGTGGGGGGTCCGTGGTTTGCTTCCGCATGTTGCGCCATGGGTGGGACGGTGTGGGTGCTCGGTTCAGAGGGAGAACAAAAGGAAACTGTTCAATAGACACACAAAAGAAACACCGCTGATGGGGGGTGTATGCGCCGTCTTCTCGCACCTTCCTTTTATATCAATGTCTTCCAACGACATGCACGCAAGAAAAAGAGAGTAGCGGCAACAGAAGAGAAAAAGGTGCGGGAGGCGGTGATGGAGAGGGAAGCATAGAAGCGCATAGCGCTACATAACAGCATGCATACACCTGTACATGTACTGTATACACATAAAAACAACTGCCATACGAGCAAGTACGGTTTGTAGTGAAGCAGTGAGTATCCATAAGACAATCAGAGAGTCCTTTAACGCGCCACTACCGTGCCTCGCCCTGCTCATACCGTACAATGTACAATAGAGATGAGATCAAAGAAATAGCGCCGCAGTGATGGGCGTTTAGATAAAGTTGTGTTTCTCAGAGAAAGGCAATCGCACACCACTAGAGGATGGAGCGACAAACAGAGAGCCTTGCATACCGAACCTTCTCGCATATATGAGAAGTCTATGACTTAGAAACCCTTTCATCTTGACTTCGTGAATCGTTCGGTTTTCTTTTTTTTCCTATTCCCACAATACATCCGTGTCCTTTTCCTTTTATATTTCCTCACCCTTTGTTATCTTTGTTGTTGTTGTTGTTGGAATTACAAGGTTCTCATGCTTCTTTACGACACATTTTTTCTTCTACACGTTTGTTTCGTTTTCTCTTTCCTCTCACAGGTATCCACCATTCCTCTTCATGTTTTCCCTTTTCATTACCGTTACCAAACATACACAGAGAAACAGTAAACGAAAAGGGATAGGAAAAAAAAAAGATATCATGATCATAATAAGAAAAAAGGAGCTGATCGAGCATGTACGTTTGCACCCATATAGATGCTCTGATACAGCGACGTCCCACATGAAGAGGTGGCTGCGATAGCCGGTAAGCTCCACACAGGTTGTCTCCGCACAGATACATACCTAATGCGTATCCACGTATATGATGGAACAGTGTTTTTCCTTATATTGTACAATGATGGTCTTTCTGTTTCCCCCCCTCTCCATTTATTGGGTTGCGTTTCTTCCATGTAGCGCAATAATAGTTTTAAAAAGGAAATGCAAAAAGGAAGGCAAAGAGAAAGCAAACAATCGAGTAAAAGAAGGTGTGTTCCAGAGAGAACGAATGAAAACCATTTGGAGTACAACAACAAGAACAACACCGACGCCAAATCTCAAAAAAGTGACGAAAAGAAAAAGAAAAAGAAGATGAAGGAGTAAAGTGAAAAACGCAAGAAAAACACAACGAGTGCATAAAGTGAAAGATGAAAGCGGATCCTTGTCTTGGCATAGCGAAGACTTGAGTACCTGTTGACATTCTCCACTCTTTCTTGTGTTCATTCGGAAGCTCCCACGGACCGCATACTGCACTTCACACCATAAAACAGCGACTGAGTGACACCGAAGGCATTCGAGTAAAGGGAAGCCGGAAAAAAAAAAGTGGAAGAGAAAACAAAGTAGAAGATAAGGGCAGGAACACAAGAGTAAGAAAAAAGGAAGAAAGTAGAGACAAAAAAAAAAGACAAAACGAAAGAAAAGAACGCATAATAAAAATAATAATCATAAGAAAAGGGTTGGGAGAGTGAGTATTGCTGTATAACTAATGGTCAGCAATGTTAGTATTCGAAGCTCCACTTTCTCGTCCACCCAAAAGAAGGAAAGAAAGTGGGTCCAGAACACTACAAAAGTAGTGTCTGTTCAACAAAAAACACGAAAAAGGAACGAAAAAGAGGAACAGGCGAAAGGAGTGTTTATTTCTCCTTCCCCTCTCTCTTCTCTTTCGCCCCCTCTCTCGTATTTTGGAATAGGGTTAGGGTTCATGTTGGTATGTAAAAGAGAACACAGCGTCTTCATTAGTACGGTAGTAATGCGCTTTACCACACTCTTTATTATTGTTACTACTGTTATATATGCATAAATTCGATCCTTCTCTTCTTTTGTTCTCCCTTGCTTTTCTTTTTTTTCCTTAATTGCTCCATCATCTTGTCCTACATTATCTTCCTTACGTTCCACATTTTTTTTTCCCATCCCGCTACCATCCTTTTCCAACGGAGACTGAGGGCTGAGCTATAGGGAAGCACGTACGCGGAGAGCTGCGTCGAAGTGTGGCTGGATCTCTCATCACCGAAACAGCAAGCATGTATATCGATGTATATAGAAGCAGAAATATCAATTTCAACAGCAGTACGAAAGCAGCTCTAAAAAATGAATACACTTTGGTTGTTGAATATCTCAAAACAAAAGGACATACGAGAGATATAGATGGAAAGAGAGAGAGAGAGAGAGAAAGAGTGGTTGCGGACAGAGGTAGATGTAATTGTAAAGGCTACGCGTCAACCTTAACATGCAGTATGTCCTTTTGCTTTGACTTACGGTTTCATTTTTTTTTAAAAGATGTATTCTACACGAAACAAGTCAATAACAGATGTGTATGTTTGTGTGGCGGACTACTGCCATTGCGTGTAGTAATTATCTGCATTCGATACCACCTCGACGTGCGCCTCGTGGTCCTCCGCTGGCGGTGGAGGCGACGGCTGGGGCTGCGAGGCGGCTGGCGCGAAAAAATCGCTGAAGTAGTTCTCCTGCTGAAGCTCCTGCCGGCGTTGCTGGGTGTAGCAGAACACCTCCGCGTCGTCATCCTCCACCTCCGCGGTCGCCTCCGGCATGTCGCGGCTGGGACGGGCTTTGTCGTGGCCGCGCAGAGAGGGCGGTGCCCACGGACCGACCGCGCGCGCCCGCACGGCCTGTCGGCGCCGCAGCCACTGCTCCGTCAGCCCCAGCTCCGTGTCGGACACATCCACATCGCCGCCCTCACGCTCCGCGAACCGCGCGGCCGCCGCCTGAGAGGGCGGAGGGGTGGCCGCGCGCGGCCGTGGCGGGTGCGGCTCCTCCTCCACTTCATCCGCCTCGTCGCTGTCGTCGCTCCTTTCGGTGGTCGTCTGCAGCGCCCACGGCGCCGTCCGCGGGCGGTCCGCGCCGTCGCGAGGGGCGGCGCGCCGCTCCTGTGGCGGCGCCCGCACCGCGGCCGCGCGGCGAGGGAGGGGGTCGCTGCTGCCGCCGCCGCTGCTCCCCGCCCGCGGGGACTGCGGTGGTACGTGGAGCAGCACGTGCACGCTCTCCACCATTACCTGCACAAGAGCGTACAGGTCAATGAAGGCGGTGTCGATGCGGTTGCCCTCCTCGTAGTCGAACGCCAGGCGTGTCTGCAGGTCCAGCGCGGCCCCGAGGCCCCGCTGCGCTTCCACCTGCGCCACCCACGCCAGCACCAGCTCGCGCGCGTAGCAGACCTCCTCGCGCGTGAGGGCCGTCCGCTGCGTGGCGCTGCGGGGGGCCGGGCCGCCCGGTCCGTCCGCAGCGCACCCGCCGGCGCCGTCGCCGTCGCCGTCGCGGCGGTGGACCTTGAGCGCCGTCAGCGCCTTGGTGAGCAGCGGGCCCAGCTGCTCGCGCGGCACGTACCGCCGCGTCAGCGGCAGACTGCCGCGCCCCCCCTGCGCGGGCGGCAGCCCCACCGGCCTCGTCCGCACCAGCGCGTGGGGGGCGAGCACACGGCGGAGGAAGCAGAAATAGCACAGGTACTCGAAGCGGTACACGGAGGGCACCGCCTCCGTCGCGGCGTCGTCGTCGCTGTCGCACGGCGCGGCGGTGTGGGCGCCGCGTGCCCCCTGCAGCGCCGCGCGGAGGTAGTTCGCGAAGATGAGCAGCAGCGGCGGCACCGGCGGGCTTCCCTCTGGCGCGCCGCTCGCGTCCTGCTGCAGGGCGCTGCGGCTGTAGGCGGCGACCAGTTGCGCAAACTCGTCCTGCCTCGCCCGCCACCCGTGCACCCCGAAGCGCGCTTTGAACAGGTCGGCCACCCACACCAGCAGGCTCGGCGCGCGGCGCGGGTCGTGCCACAGGTGGCAGTGCGTCGCGCGCGCGTACTTGTCGGCGACCTTGCCGCCGTAGTCCACAACCTCCTCCAGGTGCTGGAGGACCCACTTGAGGCCCTTGGGCGGCGGGGGCGGCCGCTGCCGCACGGCGCGACGCTGCGGGGAGGGCGGTGGGCCGCGCTCCCTTTGGCGCAGCAGAGGCACCTTGTTCAAGAAGCTGTAGGAGCGCTCCGCGCCGCCCTGCTGCTGCTGCTGGGGCGGCGGGGATGCCGGCGGCGCCGCGGGCCGCCCTCTGTCTGCTGCGGGGGCGGCCGGTGGCGCCTGTACGACCTCCTCCGCATCCACATAAACGGTGCTGCGCTCGTCGTGGTGCCGCTCCCTTGTGTCAGGCGCGCGATCGGCCGTCGGCGGCGCCACCGCCGGCGTCGGGTCCCCTTCCAGACCCGACGTGTATAGCAGCCCGCGCGGCGTGGCCGGCGCCGCACCGGGGTGTGGCTCCGCCCGACAGTAGGGCTGCGCACACGCCGCGTAGTAGCGCGCGCTCCGCGAGGCGTCCTGTGGCGGGACGGGCCCATGCCGGCGCGGCCGCACCGTCGACGGGCAGAGGATGGACGCGCCCGGAGCGGGGTACGCCGCCTCCCGGCTCGCATTCGGCCCCCCGTGGGGATCCGGACGGAGGTCATCGTGGTAGGGGTGCTCGACGGCCGACGCCCGCGGGCTGCCGCTGGGCTGGTGGCGGCTCCCCAGCTGCAGCGCGAACGAGCTGCCATACGAGGACACCACCGGCTCCTCCTCCTCTGCTATCGCGGCGGCAGCGCGCGACGCGGAGGGCCACCGCGGCTGCTCCCCCGCCGATGCGGCGCCCAGCAGCCCCGTGCTGTCGGGGTCCGGCGCGCAGATGCGCGAGACCATGTTGTGCGGCGTGTAGGGATGGCTATAAGCCTGCATTTTGTGGCTGTACGGTGACGCATAGTAGGTCGGGGCGCGGGGCAGCGTGGCGCCCGCCGCGTCCGCTGCCGCCGTCGTAGCCACGCGAACGGCGACGGGCATGGACGGGCCGCGGAGCAGCGCGCCCCACGGTATGGAGCCGGCGTGGCCGCGGGGGCTGGGCTCCCGCCGACGTGGCAGCAGCCCCGCCGCGTCCACGTGGCTGTGCCGCTGCTGCGGCGGAGGTGGCGCAGTCTGCTGGAACTGGTGCCGCAGCGACGGACCGGCCGCGGCGCGTGCGGGCTGCGGGTAGACGCCCCGACTGCCCACGGCGGCCGTCGTCGTGCTGGTGCTCGTGAAACTCGGGGCGTGCGGACGGGTCGCTGTCAGGCCCGTCGTCGCCTGCGAAGGCTCTCCCCTCCAGTGTGGCGCGTGGAGACCCGAGACGGACAGGCCGGAGAGATCGGTGTAGTGGTCATAGTCGTCGTCGTCCATTTAGGGGTGGGCAAGCACAGGCATGCAAATAGAGACGATGCGAACGGCTAGGACAGTGTAATCTATAGAAGTGTGTGTGTGTGTATGATTACAAGAACAAACGTCACTGTATGTATGGAAGATCTATTAGTAAAACAATGCTACAGAGAGAAGGAGAGAGAGAGAGAGAGGAAGAGATAGACGTGTTTCAGAAGCAGAGGTGACAGTGCGCGTCAATTCACTCATTCATAGTGTAGAGACTCCATTATGCCTTTCAGTCAGATAGCCATGCATTCTAAGGATGTTGTATCTATAGGATGTATCGTCATCTACAGAGCCGTGTGTATGTGTGTATGTATGTATGTATGTATGTATGTGCATCTCATGGACTGCCAAATGCCTTTTGCATCAGTGCCTCTCTTACGGTTCGGTACTGCTGCTCCATCGTCTGCAGCTGGACGGTCTTCTGCTTGTTGTCCAGCAGCAGCGCGTGCCGCTCTGCGGACACGGGCTCACCAACCCGTTTCGCCGCGTCGGTGGCCTGCGCTTTTTTCACCTGCCGCAGTTCACTATACAGCTTCTCCTCGAGCGTTGCGTACTGCAGCTTCAGCAACGACAGCTCTTCCTTCAGATGGAGGACCTGCAGCTCCTGCTGCACCGCCGCGCCGTGCGCCGTCTCGTCCGCCTTTTCGTGCTCCGCTGCCGCGGCGTCGCGCGTTTCCTTTTCCTCTGCCCGGCCGGCCTCCACCTCCCCCTGCTGGGCCACCTCGGCCTGCAAGTGTGCGAGTACTTGGAGCAGGATGGCTTCGCTGTCCTCCTCAGCCTGCGGAGGGTCCGCGGCGCCCTTGTGCTGCAGGGTGCGCAGGTGGCGCCCGATCTCCCGCACCAGCGCGTCGCGCCTCTCATGCTGGGCACGGCACCGCCTCTCTTCATCCGCACGCGCCGCCGCTACTGCTTCTGCGGCCGTGTCACGCCGCTTGGAGCCCACGGAGGCGTCGTAGACAAGGGTCTGGTTCCCGCCGCTCCGGTTGGTCAGCGTGTCGTCCATGCTGCGGCTGCCCGTCTCGCAGGTCGCCGGCGCCGCGGGCCTGGCCGTCGTGTCCGGCGCACGGCGCGCCACGAAGGCTCGCTTCGCCACCATCAAATCGAGCGCCGTTCGCTGCCCGCGCTTCCCGTCGCCGTCGCGCCCGTCCCTCGCCCGCGAGGCCGGCGGGGGCCGCTGGTTGGGGGAGGCGCTGTTCGCGTCCAAGTCGAACAGCTTCCGCGTGGCGCTCGCCGTGCCGCCCTCGGACGGCGCCGCCGCGGTCGCGCCCGCCTGGGCCTGCTGCCCAAGGCCGCTGCCGCCTTCCTCCTGAGAGTCCAGCATCGGGTTCGGGTCCACTCGCCGGATCGCCTTCGTTTCCCCCGCCGCCGGCTTGGGTGGCAGGAGGCGCTGCGGGTGCGGCGCCGCCGGCCCCCCTCCCTCCCCGCCCGGGGACCCCACGTCGGAGTCTGCCTCGCCGTCGCCCTTGAGGGCGGACGGCCAGTAGGGGAGGAAGGTGGTGTACTCGACGGAGGCCAGGTTCACCGAGTTCTGCTGCAGCGGAGAGGCGTCCATGGCGCCGAGCGTGCTGCTCATCCCTGTGTGGTTGTGCGGCTGCGAGTGGTGCATGGATGCCACCGAGGGCGTGGAGGTGCGGCTCGTGGCCGCCTCCTGGCCCGTGGTGCCGGACGCGGCGGGCGACAGCAGGCGCCGGTCCGTCGGCGTCTGCTGCTGCTGCTGTGGCGGCGCGCTGCTCTTAGCTGCCACCTGCGGCACCGACTGCGGCGGGGCGGTCGCCGGCGCCGCGTCCGGCACGTGGTGGTGGGTGCCGCCGCGTGCCGCCGCCTGCCGCGCCAGAAGTGTGAGCGCGGCCGGGGCGGCGGGGGGCGGCGACGCGCCGCGCGCGTCCGTGGGGTCCGTACACTGCACCCCACTCGTGTGGTGGTCGCTTTCGCCTCGCCCGTCGCCCGGTGTTTCCTTGACCGCCGCGTGGAGGACGCGGGAGCTATGCGTGAGGCGCTTACCACTGGCGTGGCTGCTGCTGCTGCTGGTGGTGGTGGTGGAGCTTGGGTGTCGCATCTGGCAGAGGGCCTCGCGCGGCAGCGCGTCCAGCAGAGGGGTGCTCTGATTGGAGAGCGGCACGGCCGTCTGCGGCTCCTCCGCCGCAATGGCGGTGGTTACCTCCACCCTGCTGCTGCTGCTGCTGCCCGGCAGGGGTGGGCGCTGGACGACGGAGTCCGACGGGACGCAGTGCGGAGGGGCCGCAGGGCTGTTGCGCGATGACGAGTCCGCGGTGGCGTCTGAGGCGGTGGAAGAGCTACTGCTCACGTAGTGCATGTCGCTCCTGCTCTCCTTTTGTTGAAGGAAGAAACTAATGTGCTCTATGATGTTCGAAGGGGGATCTATGTGTATGCAGCTTGTGTGCTATCGCATTAAAAGAAAAAAAAGACCATTGTAAAGAAGTGACAGTGATACATTGAAGTTGCAACACCAACAACACAGAGAAGAGGGACATGAACAGTAACAGAGTGACGCTTTTAGATTTTCCCGTGATGGAGAGCATGCGATATAATTAACTTTAATAACGAATCATGAGAAAAAAAAAGGAAAATAACAAAGAGTGTATACGTCAACGAATGGATACAAATATGAATACCATTTTTTTTTATGTATATGTATACAAGTAACAAAAGAATACAACAGTTTTTTGTTTGTTTTGGTGGCTATTAAGAGTAAAGAAAAAAGAGAACATCACCAATAGCCAAAAAAGCGACGAAGGTGCGGCCTCGCGCCGCCCAACAACAGTGAGATCAACAACAACGGACACCAATGAGGAAAGAAGAAAGAAAGAAGCAAGAAAAAAAAATGCACATCGACAACAAAGGCAACACAAAAAACTGCGTAAAAACAAAAGAGATGTAAGGAAGCAAAGAGAACAAAGCCAAGAGAATGAAAAACTAAGAAGGAAATTCCCTAAGAAGCAATGAAAAAGAGCATTTCAACCGTAACCGCTGTATAGCCATTTATGTATCACACACGTAGGAACCCCCTTCTACCTTTTCTCTCTCATGCTTCCTTCCTCCTTCCTTTCCGTTTCTTTCCGTCATATGTATGTACACCAGCAAAGTGAGCCACACGATACACAGAAGGATCTTCACACATCTACAGCTCATTCTAAGTAACCACTCATCTCATATATATGTATATATGTATATGTATGCATATGTGGGGAGAGGAGAGGGAGGAGGAGGTATATACAAAGACACGTATATAGTGTCAGAGGAAGAGAAAAGAAGAAGAGGGTATTATATATATATATATATATATATATATATATATAACAAAGAAGAAAGAAAGGAAAGGAA
>AUXH01000259.1:0-25391 GCA_000482145.1 Strigomonas culicis | reverse complement strand
CCTGGCGCCGCTGCCCGGCGCCGCGAGGGCGGCGGCCGACCCAGGGCGCCCGGAGGCGGACCTCGGCGACGGGGGGCCGCGCGCCGCGCGCCGCTCTCCCTCCGCCATGTCCTCGTCGGAGGACGACGACACCGCGGCGGGCGACGCGCACGGCGGCAGGCGCGAGGCGTGCTGCCACTGCTGCCCCTGCCGGCGGCCGGAGAACTTCCACCTGCTCCTCCGCTCGAACGCGCCCGCGGCGACGCCGCCGCCGCTGGAGGCGGAGGCGGAGCCGCTGGAGGAGGTCCGTCTGGAGAACCTGGAGCAGCTGACGCCGCCGCCCAACAACCCGGGCACCGTCCTGCTCCGGCTGGATGGCGGCGGCGGCGCGGAGCCATCGCTGCCCAGCACCGCCGCCGCCGCCGCCGGGCTCAACACCAGCGCGCGGATGTCGCTGATCGGGGGTGGCGATAGCAGCGACGACGAAGATGCGTCCTTGTCTATTCAGTCATTCCGTAAGTCCAGCATGCGTAAAATAAAATGAGATATGTGATAGTAATCATTACAGCTATGATGTATGTGTGCGCACGCGTCCTTTTGTTTTTGTTTTTGTTGATGTGTTGTTTGCTTTTTAACAATGCGGTTTTTGAATTTGTACATTATTGTATTTTTTTTTTGCAGAAAAATATACATTTCAATACACTTTTTCTTTACGTTTTTTTTTCTCTGTTTTCTCGTTTTTGTTTTCTTTTTCTCTCTGTGTAACTAAAATCGAGACTTCCATGTCTGTGCGTTTCTACGCCCCTCGCAGTGGAAAGTAAAGAAGAAAAAAAAGATCGTCATAACCTCTCATTATGAACCTGAAGTATCATTATTGACACATACGTATGCATGCACTCTCCTTCGTTATCATAACAAAAAAAAAGGAAGAACAAACATCAAAAAAAATCAATCAAAAAGAAAACAATGCGCTCATTACGTCTGCTCCCCTTTACGCGCGTGAGTGCCGCCGCGAGCGCCGTCATGCGCCGGCCCGCCGCCACCCCTAGCTGCCCCCTGCTGACCGCCGCCTTTGTCGTGGCGCCGTGCGCCGGTGCGCATAGCAGCGCCCTCCTGCAGTCCCGCCGCGGCCTCTTCAACTTTTCCTCCACCTCCGGCAAGGAAGGGGAAGGCGATGCGGCAGCGAAGCGGGAAGAGGAGGAGCTCAAGTCGTACCTGAAGAACAAGGAGGAGCTGATGCCAGAGCCATTGGAGGAGACGCAACGCGTCAAAAAGGACAAATTCGTTGACGTCTTTCTCTACGACATGATTAACGACTACGTCAACGGTAAGATCTCGTCGCCGCGCTTCGTGATCTACATCATGAAGACCACGCTGCGTGCCATCAAAAAGAACTTAGAGGCGGAGCTGGAGCGGTATAAGAAAGACACGGAGCGGATTATCTCGGCACTGCAGGAAGAGATCGAGCGGCTGCGCCAGCGGGTGCGGGACCTCGAGGCGCGCAACAGGCGGCTCGAGAAGGCTGCCGCGGAGAGGAAGCTAGAGTAAAAACCGTTTTTTTTTTGTATTTCCTGTTCGGTGTTCGGTATGTTGCTCGTTGCCTCGGGACGTCGCGTCGCTCTTTTATGGCTTTGTTGGTGTTGTTCTTTTTATTAGTAAAGCCATCAGCACTACCAAAAAAGAAAAAAAAGCATGCTGAAAAGAGAAACAGAAACAGCGCTTTTTTTGTATGTGTGAAAGTCAAAAAAAAAAAATGCAAAGTGTTTCACAAACTTTGCAGCCTTTTTTTATTTGGGAAGTTAAAAGGAAAAACAGATTAGCGCATAACGAAACTTGTTTTCTCTCTTTTCTTCAAAGCTTATTCAAAAAAAAATAATAACTATCTTTGCGGGATATGTTTGTATTTACTGTTTTATTATTATTATTATTATTCATTTGTTTTTATTGTTCCTATCATTGTTGTCTCGTCAAACTCTACTGCAAATTAAACAGAAATGTAAGCAATGATTATCATGCGTAGGACAAGAATCATTCATTTTTTTTCTTTTTAATCGTGTTGTCTCCTTCCTTTTTTTTCTACATGTTTTTAATATATAATTGTATGTTATTTCTTCCTCTTCGTTTAGTGCATCTATTCCCTGATCTCTCTTCCTCCCTCTCTTGTTTTGCTCTTTCTTCGTCATGCCGTATGTAGGTATCGACTTTGTTACTTTTTTTTCCTTTTTTTTTTCCGATACCGCTCCCCGCCATGCGTGTTGCCGTGCCCGCCGCGAGCGCGCCGGCGCCGGCGGACCTGCGCCCGTCGCTGCAGCTCTCTTTCCGTGGCCACCGCCAGGCGGTGCTGTCGCTCGCCTTCCAGCCGCCCGCGCGCGCGGGCCCGGCGCGGCTCCTCTCCGGCGGCGCGGACGGCGCCGTGCTGCTGTGGGACACGTCGCCGACGTCGCGCGCGCTGCGACTCGTCGGCCACCGCGGCCCGGTGCTCGGCGTCGCGCACAGCCCCAAGGCGCTGCTCGTCGCGAGCGTCGGCCACGACGGGCACGCGCGGCTGTGGGTGCCCGACCTCCACCGCAGCACCACCTCCTTTCCCGGCCGCCACTACCAGATGGACGCGGCCGACCCCAGCCAGAGCGCAAGCTGCGCGACCTGGCGCGCCCACAGCGGCGCCGCGCGCGCGGTAGCCTTCTCGCGTGACGGCAGCGACCTGCTCTTCACCGCCGGCGACGACAAGAGCGTCAAGATGTGGGACCTGCAGCAGGTGAGCAGCACCGGCAGCAGGTTCGTCGGCAGCTTCGCCGGCGGCGGGCGGCGCGCCGGCAGCGCCCACACGAACAGCGTGAGCTGCCTCGCGCTGCCGGGCGCCGGCGGCGCGGCGCCCTTCGCCCACCTTGTCGCCAGCGGCGGCGAGGACCGCGCGCTCGTCGTCTGGGACGTGCGCACGCAGCAGCCTGCGCACACCTTCTACGACGCGGTCGGCGCGATCCGCGCGGTCGCCTTCCACCCCGACGGCCACGTCGTCGCCGGCGCCGACAGCGCCGGCGCCGTCGCGCTCTATGACCTGCGCCGCGGCGGCGGCGGCAGCAGTGGCCAGCGCTATGGGCTGCTGCAGCACTACCCCCACGCGCACGACGGCGCGGTGAACGCGATGAGCTTCGCGCCGAGCGGCGGCTGGCTGCTGACCGCTGGGGAGGACAGCACGGCGAAGGTGTGGGACCTGCGCGAGGGCCACGCGTACTGCACCGTGCGGGCCCATGAAGGCCCGCTACGCGCCTGCGCCTTCGCCGAGGACGGCATGCACTTCGCGACCGGCGGCCGCGACAAGGTGGTGCTGCTGTGGAACGCGGGGCTGCCGGCGCTGAGCGCGCGCCGCAGCCACCCGCCGCCCGGCGCGCTCGCGCAGCACGACGAGGGGGCGCAGGCGGACACTGGTGCGATGACGCCACCGCCGACCGAGGCGAGCGAGCTCACGGCGGGTGCCGCCGGCAGCCTCGACGGCAGCGCCACGAAGAAGAAGAAAAAGAAGCACGTGACGGTGGTGGCGCCGCCGGGCGCGCTGCCGACCATGGACGAGCTCGACCATCTGCTGCTGCGCGGCACCGGCGCGCGCGGCGGCCCGCGGCCAGGCAGCGCGGCCACGCCCTCGCCGGCGCGCGAGCGGCCGGCAGACGACGAGGGCGCGCAGGACCGCAGCTTCGAGCGCAGCGAGGAGCGCTACAGCGCGATGGGTAAAGGGACGCCGCCGCGGGAGGCGCCGCCGGCCACCACCGCCACCCCCCGACAGGAAGAGCTCGAGCAGCAGCTTCTGGTGGAGCAGGAGCGGCGCTACTACGCGAGCCACGCGACGCCGGCGCCCGCGGCCGCCGAGGGCGCGCGCGTGGAGCAGCTCGAGGCCGCGGTGGCCACCCTCGCGCAGCTGCTCCAGGCACAGGAGGAGCGCTCGGCGCTGCAGCAGCAGGAGGTGGCCACGCTGCGGGACATGATGGTGCAGCTCATGGCCGGCCAGCGCCGGCTCATCCAGCGATGGGAGGAGGCGGAGCAGCAGCGGGACGGCGACCTACACACCGCATAGAAGTCAAAAAAAAAAAGAGGATAGAATACAGAGAGAGAATATAGAGTGTGATGTGTATATCCAAAACGAGAGAACGTTTGACATTCAGTTGGTTTGCTTTCAAAAGAAAAAATTCCTGTGCATTAGACCATTACTAGAAAGAGAAATGCACAGGTCCACAGACATGTATAGTTCCGTTTGTTTTGGAGCGTGTCAAGAGCTGTGTTGCGAATTTGGTGTGGACTATAGTCGCTTTTATTGTTATCATTACTATCATTTGTTTATTGTATATCCAATAATAAGAATAAAAAACGGCGTGGCATCTGTTTGTGTTGGTGGTGGTATTGCTTGCTGTTATTGTTTTTTCTTGCGACTGGTAGTTTCTTGCACGTAGGGTAGTTACTTCTTCTCTCCTCTTCTCTTTCTGTTGGTTCCAATGATGTGGTTTACGATGCGTAGCAAAACAAATAATAGAAAGAAAAGCAATGAACAAGAGCGTCCTTCAGAAGGCGATCAAGGACACTGCGGAGCCGACGCCGGCCGATCTCTTCCAGGAGATCATCCGCTGGACTTTCGTGGACGCGGAGACGCAGCACAAGGTCTTGCGCTACCTCTTCGACCACATCCGTCAACGGATGGAGGCGCCGCGCGCGCTGTACAAGATCCTGCACGTCTTGCTGCTGCTGCTGCAGCGCGGCCACCCAGGCGTGCGGACAGAAGTGCTCCGCTCCGCGGCAGGCGGCCAGTCACAGGCGGACAGCGACGTCCAGCTCGTGCGGGCCTGTGTGAGCTACCGCGGACGGATGGACGTGCGCTTCGGGGATAGTCTGAACGAGAAGGTGCGGCACGAGGCAGAGGCCGTCATGCAAGCGCTGTACGGCGGCAGTCAGACGACCGCGAATGAGGGCTTTAGTGGCGATGGCATGACCACGCTGCAGTATACGACGAATACCAATAATAGCAATCCTAATCGTATGGACCTGAGTGGTTTCGGCAGTACGGCCGCCAGCGGGCCGCATACACAAGTTAGCAATAATAACAATAATAATAATAATAATAATAATAATAATGAGATGCTGTTCAAAGCGCAGTTTCCGACCTCACTGCCTGCCGAGAGCCACACCGGATCGACGGCGAGCCCCTTCTCCAATAACGTTTATTTCTCAGGTACCGGCGGGAGCTGCGCGGCGAACATTGCGGAGATGCCGCAGCGCAACCTGTGGCTCGAGCAGCAGCAGCAAGGCTCGTCTTCTCTCTTTAGTACGCTCTATGATAAGCAGGGGCAGAGCAAGACGGATGTAAGAGGCTTGCTGGCCACGGCAGCGCGCGCGACGCTGGGCACCCTGCAGACCATGACCGCGAGCGAAACACTGAAGAACAGCATCTACGCCTCCCACGGGGCGGGCGCCGGCGCGGGCCCGCCGGCTAGCACAGCCGCCACCGCGATCTATCAGAGCGAGAACGACCGCGGTGCCTTCATCCCCGTGTCCATCCCGGGCGCTGCCGGTGCGGTCGGGGGCGACTCCGCGCTCCCCATGAACACGACGCAGCAGCCGCGCTGGTCCGCGGCCGCACCCGACGCGGACACCGGTGCGGTGCGCGCGACGCAGGCGAAGCAGGGGGGGAGTAAGTTCTCGTTTCTCTCCGCGAGCACCGCGGCCCCCGACCCGACCCCAACGGCCGACGCGCCGCACGGCAACGCCTTTGTGTCACTGCTGCGGCCCTTCGTGGAGCAGCGCGACGATCTCCAGCGCAGCCAGCTTTCTGCCGCGCTCTCGCTTGTCGATGCGACCGCGCGCACCATGGCGGCCGCGCGCGACGGCGCGGAGGCGCAGGCCATCCCCACCGCACTGGCGGAGGCCATCGAGGTGTACCTGTCCGTGCACCTCCCGTGGCGCGTGCGGTACCAGGCGTTGACGGTGCTCGACTTCGTGCTCCGCGCCCTCCCGCCCGCGACGCCAGCGGCGGCGCCGCTCCTTACGCGGGATGCGCTGGTGAGTTACTTCCAACAGCAGGGCCGCGTCGCCATCACCAAGCAGCGGCGCCACGCGGTGCAGGAAGCACTGCGGGAGCGCGCGCAGCGCCTCCTGGCGGCGCTGGGCCTGCCAGAGGACGAGGCCGGCGAGGCCGACCGGACGCCGTCCCCGCCGGAGCAGACAGCGCAGCCCGCGAGCACCGCGGCGCGCGGCGGCATCGACTGGTCGAAGCTGGCCGTCAAGGCGGGCGGCCACCCACATAAGAGCAAGGCCCAGCCGCAGCCGAATCCATCGCAGGGAGCGACCGCACTAGACGACTTGTTCGGGTCCTCCGTCGCGCCCACCGGCACACAGGCGGAGAAGCAGCCGCAGCACAGCGACGCCCTCTACGATGCACTGTTCACGCAGACGGTGAATAGCACAGCGGCCGTGGACACGACGGTCGCCGTCGACGACCACAGCCATTTCCGCATCGGCGCGAGTGAGGCGCCGCGTGGGAAGGGGAAAAACGAATTGTTTGCCGCGGCGCAGAAGGATATGATGGAGGCGATGGCGCAGCAACACGGTAACCAATAGAGGCTTCTGTCCCTACACATACATAATGGCAGGAGATGACTCTACGTAATGAAAGAAGGAAGACGACGACACTGGGCACTTGTTTTCAACAGTGGTGGCATGTACATTTTTTTTTTTTAGAGTGTTGCATTTTGTTTTGTTCTGTTATTATACTTTTGTTTATTTGTTTTTATTCATTATTCTTCTTCCCTGAAGTAGTCTGGTGCTTCAGTACGTGCCGCTTCTGGGATGGTATTGTATTCTATGGATGTGGCCGTTTACTTGCCATTGTTATTGATATTATTTAATCTCATTCTTCTTATCTCCTTCTCTTTTTTTTTCTTTTGCATTTGTGAAGCCCACAGAAGATAGAAAGGACCATTACTTTTTTTCTGTTTTTGAAAAAAAAGCATTTGTTTCTTTCATCCTTTTTCTTTTTTTTATTTTATTTTTCATTAGAATTCCAAATCAGAAAAAAAGGGAAAACAAAAAGAATCCTTTTTGCATTCAGTATATATTATTATACTTTTTTTAAAGTCGATACGGTTACATTGTGTAATTATTATCGAAGAAGACCTTTAAAAAAACTATTTTAATATACACTGAGCGAAACAAAAAAAAAAGAAGTAGTTTTTTTAACACGTACAGTTCTCTTTTTCTTTTGTTTCGTTTTTTTTTCTGGATACATTGTTTTTTATTGTACCTCTTTGAAGCAGTTCAACACACATCACATCGTTTTTTAATTCTCTACACCTTTCCCCTTGTTGTTGTTGTTTTGTTTCTTTTTTCTTTCCTGTACTGACAATAATAATAGCGCTTCTTTTACAAGCACAAGCGTTTCTCTTTTTTTATTATTTTTGACGTGTTCGTAAAAAAAAAAGAATATCCCTTACTACAGTTGTTATTTTCATTGTTTCACCCAGCGCACAATGAGCACCACCACACAGCCCCCGGATGCTCAGACATCCCCCAACAATGACACCAATAATAACAATACGAACGTTTCGGTGGATGGTAGCCACCCGCCCAACTCCGTCAGCGGCGGCGCTGCCGCATCGCCGACGAGTGACACGACCGGCGGGAACAAGCCGCGCGCGCTGCCGCGGCCGCTGCCGCCCATCCCGCGCGACGGCGACCGCAGCCGCCAGCAGAGCCCGGCGGAGCAGGTCAGCATACAGACGACGCTGCGCTCGACCGGCCTGCCGCCGCTGTCCAAGTCGGGGGCGCCGCCACCGCCGCCGGCGAGCGGCCACCGCCCACCGTCGACGCGGCTCGGCTCCGCTGCCGGGGCCCGCCCGCCGGCGGCGCCGCCCAGCCCCTCGCGCCCCGCCTCCGCGAAGCGGAGCCCCTCGCGGCCGGGGACCGGCGCGAGCCAGTCGACGCTGCTGGCGGGGCTCAGCCAGCAGCGCGGGCGCGCGTCCAACGCGTCGCTGCGCAGCGGCAGCGCGCCCGAGGACGGCGTCGAGAGCCTGATGCCGCTGAACCTCTCGCACCATCACCCCATCGAGAAGTTTTTCGTCCAGTTTCACGAGCGGCCGGACAACAACGTCGCGGCGGAGATCCCGGAGTACGACGAGCCGCCGGCGCAGCCCCGCAACGACAACGAGCTCCTGTTAGAGCAGTTCGCCGAGTACACGGACGACGACTCCTTCTTCAGCTCCAACACGGTGACGATCGAGCAGAACGCGGCGCGGCTGCAGAAAGACCCGCTGCGGGACCGCGCCGTCGACACAGTGCACGAGACGCTGCAGCTGCGGGCGCAGACCGACGGGAAGGTGCCGGAGGATAGCCGCTGGAACGACGTGTCGCGGACGGACTGGCTCTACCAGGTGCACAACCGCGCCCTCGCGCTCGAGTACTCCTCCTTTTTCGTGCTGCCGGCGCGGCTGCCGGCGCGCGTGGTGCTGTACAACGTGCTGCACCACTGGGCGACCGAGATGACGATCTTCTTTGTCATCCTCAGCTACTCCATCTTCCAGGCGACGTGGCCGCGCTACACGGTGTCCAAGGGCGGCCTGACAAAGCCGGACTACATGATGTGGGCAGACATCTTCTACACCCTCCTCTACGGGCTCGAGATCCTGCTCCGCCTCATCGCCTCGGGCTGCATCCTGCACCCGCGCAGTTACTTCCGCTCCATGTGGCGCTGGCTGGACGCGGCCGTGTTCGTCATGATGGTGCTCAACTGCACCTCCATGCAGTCCGTCTGGAACTTCACGGCGTGGCGTCTCGTGCGCTGCATCAAGTGCACGACGTACGGCCCGTGGCCCATCCGCCTGAAGCTTCTCGCCAAGTCGCTGCTGCGTTCGACGAACCGCATCATCCAGGTGTGCTTCTTCCTCCTGTACTTCCTCCTCTTCTTCGCCCTCATCGGCCTGCAGGTCTTTGGGAGTGAGCTGCGCAGCCGGTGCATCAGCGACCTCCACCTGAACAACGCCACGGCCTTCCCCAGCAACCAGATCTGCAACGCGGGCGCGACGGACAAGTTCTGGTTCTACTGGGGCCACAAGTGCGCGGACGGCTACACCTGTGTGACGGATCTGTACAACCCGCACTTCAACTACCGCAACTTTGATGACATTGGGCACGCGCTGCTGTCGACGTGGCAGGTGGCCACGTTCCAGGGCTGGTCCGGCCTGCTCGCGGAGACGAGCGACGCGCTCACCGTGCTGACCTTCCTGTGGTATCTCGCGACCATCATCGTCTGCACCTTCATCATCCCGTCCTTCTTCCTCGGCGTCTTCCTCGAAAAGATCGAGCGGACGAGTCGCCTCTACGTCATGAAGCAGCTCGACCGCTTCGACCGCATGATCACGGAGCAGCGGCAGCGCCTCGCGGCGATGACGCAGCTGCACGACTTCGTCGAGCGCGACGCTGAGGGACGCGTGTCACACTACCCTACCTACGGCAAGCAGCTCACCGACGAGGACTCCGTCTCGTCGAGCGTCGACCACCACTACCGCCCCAAGAACGAGAAGAAGGGCCGCTCGATCCACAAGACGGTATGGACGGACGAACAGCGCGTGCAGCTACACCTGTCGCTGACGCGCCAGCGCCACGTCGCGGAGGAGGCGGAGCGCAAGCGGCTCATGCTCCACGGCGCGAACCTCGCCGACCAGATGATGGGGCCCACCGGCACGGAGGAGCAGCGACACCAGCAGAACATCGCCGCGCCGGCGACGCCGGGGGAGGAGGAGGACACGATGCCGATGCCGACGAACGAGGACTCCAAGGGACAGAACTTTGCGCTCGGGGGCCGCGTGGGGAAGGTGCAGCACCACGTCGCTACCTGCGCCGTCGGGACGTCGCACCAGACGGAGCTCAGCTTCGCCGCGCGCCAGGAGGCGGAGGAGGAACACCTGCGCTTCCTCGGCGCGCACCGCGCGGCGAGCACCCCGCTGGGTGACTCGCAGATGAACGTGAACGGGAACCCGCTCGCGAACTCCACGAACCTCAACGCCAGCCGCGCGTCGCGGATGCAGCCGGGGCTGGGCGCCAGCGTGCTCGCGACGCGCGAGTCCGCGGGCGTCGTGCCGAACTGGAACGGCATGTCCGTGATGAGCTCCGCGTCTCGCCGCAACAGTGTCTCTGGCATTGGCGCGCGCACGGCCGTGGACGTTGGCATGACCACCATGAACGAGGAGCCGCGGAACCTGGTGGTCCACGACCCGGAGGGCGGCGACTTCAACATGACCACCTCCTTCTGGGAGAAGTTCTCCATCATCCGCAACATCCTGCACATGTTCACGGAGGGCTACCCCCGCATCCTGACGCAGTACCTCTGGGAGCACCAGCAGATGACGTACCGCTACGGCCTCACGCCGCTGAGCTACACGAACCGCTACGAGGAGGAGGCGCTGCGCAAGCTACGCCGGCGCCGCGCGAAGGAGCGGGTCGAGGAGCGGCAAGAGATGCGCCTGCACGGGCTCGCGGTGGAGGACAGCGAAGAGGAGGAGGAGATGGTGTGGTACAAGCAGGACACGGACGCGCCGGAGGACGGCCAGGAGACGCGCTGGATGCGGGCGGAGGGGCTCGTGAAGGGCAGCATGACGCCGATCCGCATGGCGCGCAACATCCGCGAGAACGCCCCCATCACCGTCTTCAACTACATCTGGTACTTCTTCATCATCGCGAACGCCGTGTTCAACGCCGCCCGCTACGACAACATGCCGAGTGAGTGGGAGATGGGCGTCTTCGTCGCGGGGGTGTGCTTCTCCGCGCTTTTCACGATGGAGCTCATCATGCGCTTCATTGCGCTCGGCCCCGGCCCCTTCCTGACCGATCTCTTCTGCGTCGTCGAGTCCACCTTCGTCGTCATCTCGCTCTTCCAGCTCGGGTTCAGCCGCTCGAACACGGTGGCCTGCTTCAACTGGATCCGCTTCCTGCGCCTGTTCCGCGTCATGCCTATACGGCCGCTGCGTCGCGTGACGCGCGTGCTGATCCACGGCTTCCCGGACATCGCCTACGCCGTGCTCTTCTTCACGCTATACATGTTTATGTGGCTGCTCCTCGGCATGTCCTTCTTCGGCAGCCGCATCGGCTGGATCAACTACGGCGACACGGACTACTACACGCGCGGCAGCTTCGACACCTTCTCTTTCGCAGCCTACGCGATCGCACAGGCCTTCTCCGTCAGCCGCGACCAGTGGCTCTACCTCACGTGGAGCGGCATGCAGGTGCGGGGCGGCTACACGTGCATGTACTTCATCGGTGCGGTGCTCATCGCCACCATCTTCCGCTTCTTCTTCGTGGCCGCCTTCACGTACGCGTGGCAGTCGCAGGAGGAGGCGGAGGACTACCTCTTCATGTCCGGCAGCACGGCCAAGCACCAGCGCCACCGGCGCCTGCCGTGGTTCGACTTCACCGTGTGGCGCTCCTTCAAGCACCTGCACGGCGGCTTCCAGCGCCGCGACGTGGCGCCGGATGAGGTGTACGTGCTGAACGAAGACATGCGCCAGCAGCTGCGCTTCGTCGAGGCGCGCGACCGCATGTACAAGGAGCAGTACGGCCTGGGCGCCGCGGCGGAGGCCATCACGGAGTACGATGCGAACGGCATGCCGATCCACGACCCGCCGCAGTACATCAACGTGGGCGGCCGCGTGGTGCGCCGGATGAACCTCGACAATGAGAGCCCGCTGCCCTTCCGCGACAACGAGGAGGCGCAGCTGCGCTTTGCGCGGCACGCGGTGCCGGCGATGCAGTACGCGGAGGAGGCGCACCCGCCGAACGTGCCCCACGCGATGGACGCGAGCCACAACGCCAGCACCGTGCACATCGACGACTCTCGCCTCTCGCGGCAGTCGCAGTCCATCGTGAACCCGCTCCTGTCGACGCGGCACAGCCTGTCCCCCGGCCGCCAGCAGCGCGACCCGGCGGAGAACCGCTCGGTCCGCTGCGACTCGCTCGCCGGCGACCGCGCGACCAACACGTCTGTCGTGGCGCAGCTGAACCGCCTCGGCCAGAACGACGCCGTCGACGAGAGCATCGGCGGCGTGTCGGCGGCCGCGTTAGAGGCGGAGGGCTTCGAGCACCTGCTGCTGTCGGGCCCACGCCTGCGCTACAAGACGACGCTCGAGGACGGCCGTCGCGTCTTCGAGCGCTGCCTCGACTGCAACACGCACAAGCAGATGCCGCTGCGCGCGCCGCCGACGGTGCTGCAGCGCACCGCTGACGAGCTTCACGCCGAGCACTGCCACATGTGCGCGGTGCGCGCGTCGCGCCAGCTCGTGCTGAACGCCCTCATCGGATACGTGCGGATGCAGGAAGAGCACGAGGTGCGGCCGAACCGCCGCACGGTGGAGACGGTGCTCGGCCAGGCCTGGAGCTGCGGCCTGCTGCTCTTCGAGACGATCGAGAACATGTCCTGCATGGACATGCCCGAGCACGAGCGCACGTGGGAGCGCGTCATGACGGCGCTGCAGATCCAGCAGTGGCTGCTGGGCCTGCACGTGGGGGAGGAGCAGGTCGGCCGAGCGACGCTCGCCTACGTCCTCGCACACCAGCGCAAGCAAGACAGCACCGAGCAGACCAAGTCCTACACGGAGTCGTGGCAGGACTACACCTTCTTCATGCTCGCCCCATCCAACCCGGTGCGCGCCGCCGTGACCTGCATCGTGGAGTCGTGGTGGTTCGAGGCCTTCATTCTCTTCGTCATCTTCGGCTGCTCCGTCTGCTTCGCGGTGTACACGCCGGGCGACGACAACAAGGACATGGGCGGCTCTCACAACAGCAGCAAGTACGACGCACTGCACATTCTGGACGACATCTTCACCATCATCTTCGCCGTGGAGCTGCTGCTCAAGTGGGTGGCGTACGGCGTGGTGCTGCCCGTCGGCAAGGCGTACTTCTGGCACCGCTGGAACATCCTGGACTGCTTCCTCGTCGTCATCTCCTTCGTGTCCTGGGGCCTGGGCAGCATCTACCTGCGCTACCTCAAGGTGCTGCGCTGCTTCCGCATCCTCAGCCCGCTGCGCTACTGGAAGGGCAACGAGGCGATGGCGCACATCGCGCTGACCATCTGGGACAGCATCCCGGTGCTCGCGAACGTGTGCCTGATCATGCTCATGAACTACATCGTCTGGGCCATCCTCTTCGTGTCCATGTTCATGAACAAGATGAACAGCTGTTCGAACTCCTCCATCATCAACGGCACGCAATGCACGGAGCTCGGCCACCAGTGGGCCCCCGCCACGCGCAGTTTCCGCAACTGGTACGAGAGCCTGTTGACGACGGTCGAGATCAGCACCGGCGCGGAGTGGATGGACGTCATGTACAACGCCGTGGACTCGCACTCGACCGTCTTCGCGATGCAGACGAACCGCCACCCCTACCTCGGCCTTGTCTTTATCGCCTACTACTACCTCGCGCACTTTGTGCTCTTCTCACTCTTCATGTCCGGCGTCATTTACTGCTATCTGCTCGCCAAGAACGCGGCGAGCGACGCCGCGGGGGTCTCCTTCGAGCACCAGGTCTGGCTGCGCATGCAGTCGATGGTCCTGCGCATCAAGCCGCACACGCAGCTTGTGCCCCTCAACACGGCCTTCTCACGCCGACTGCACGCGATTGTGCGCAGCATCTGGTTCGAGCGCTTCATGGGCACGATCATTCTCTTCAACGTGGTGACGATGGCGCTCGAGTGGCGCGGCATGAACCACACGCAGGAGACGACCCTGCTCGTGTTCCAGTACGTATTCGTCGGCATCTTCACGGTGGAGGTCATTTTGCAGCTCCTCGCGCACGGCCTGCGCACCTTCACGCGCGGCAGCTTCTGCTGGGACCTCTTCGTCGTGTGCCTCTCCTTCATCCAGATCGGCTGCAACAACGGCACGACGGACCACCACGTGCCCTTCAACGTCAACGTGCTGCGTATGCTGCGCGTCGGCCGCTTCCTCACCGTGGTGCAGCTGCTGACGCCGTTCGAGACGCTCTTTACCTTCTTCCGCGAGGTGCTGCTGTCTGCCGTCCCCGCACTCGTGAACGCGACGGTGATCTACATGTTGTCTGTCTACGTCTTCGCGGTGCTCGGTCTGCACTTCCTGGGATACATTGTGCCCTACGACGGCTACATTGACGGCACCTACAACAACTTCCAGACCTTCGTGAACTCGCTCATTATGGTGTTCCGCCTCTCGACGCTGGAGAACTGGGCAACGCTGCTGCGCGGCAGCCTCGACCGCGGCAATTACTGCGCGCGCGGCGCGCGGTGCGGCCCCACGGACTGGGCGCCGGTGTACTACATCCCCATTGTCATCGGCTTCTACCTCCTGCTGCAGTCCATCTATCTCGCGATTGTCGTCGACCGCTACGTGGCCGCCATCCGCCTGCGCATCAACCTGGTGCGGCTGCAGGACCTGCGGCGCTTCCGCGACCTCTGGTCCAAGTGGGACCCGAACGCGACGCTCACGATACCGACGCGGATGCTGCCCGCGCTGCTGGAGCAGCTGCGTCTGCCGCTCGGCGTCAGCAACCGCCGCAACCGCGCGGAGCTGCTCGTGCTGCTGCGCGAGTACAACATCCCGGACCACGGCGGCAAGGTGTACTACTACGACGTGCTGCTGCCCCTTGCGCGCCGCGTCATGGCGATGGCCTTCCACGAGAACGAGGAGACCGCCGGTCAGTCCTACGAACTGGCGTGGCGGCTGTCCGAGCGCTCGCTCGCGTCGATGCCGACGAACATGCAGCAGCAGGGCAACACAACGCGCACCGTCGCGGAGGTATTCGCGGCGAGCTACGCGCAGGCCGCCTTCCGCCGCGACCGCGCGATGCGACGCCGCTACCTCCTCCTGTCGCAGCTGTGGCGGGAGGGCCGCGTCGCGTGCGCGAGCATCGGGCTGCCCTACGCCCCGTTCGGCTACGGCGCGACCAGCCTCGCGGACCCCGACCCGCGGCAGGAGGGAGTGCTGCGCGGCTTCCACCTCCCGGACACCATCACCGACGTGAAAGACGCCGGACCCATCTACGCGAGCGCCGTCGAGGCGACGATGCGCATCAGCCGCCGCCGGAAGGAGCCGACGACGCTGCTGCCGGCGATCTACCGCTCCGCCATCTACGAGCGCGAACGTCGCTTCGGGCCGGATGTGCCGGGCGCCATCCGGCGCGGCGAGCGGCGCAGCGAGAAGCTCGACCGCCACCGCCTCGTCGACGACGCGGAGCGGCAGCAGCACGAGGCGGACGTCGCGCAGGCCCAGGCCCAGGCGCCGCTGACGGCGGAGCAGGAGGCGGCGGCGTTCCGCGCGGACTCCTCCGCGGTGCGCCAGTCGCCGCCCGCCGCGCGCATGCCGTCCCCCACCTCGCACCGCTCCGTGCCTTACCATGTGGATGAGGAGGACCCGAACTACCAGCCGCCGCTCGGCACGGACCCCGAGCAGCTACGTGCCGAAGAGCTAGCGCGCCGCGGTGCCAAGTGAGGGAAGCGATGACGCGCGGCACGCCGCCGCATGCGATGGAAAACAGAGAAAGAAGAGAGAAAAGGGAAAATGATACGGCTTCTTCGTTCCTTTGATTGACTTGTTTTCTCTTGTAGTACTATTGGCATTACAGTACGCCATTCATTCATACAGAATGGAGTTTTGGCTTCGCATAGTTACTTTTTTTTAATGAAGCAAAGAAAAAAACTTTCACTGAAATGTACAGAAAAGGGGGTAAAAAAAAAAAAGATTTGCTGTGTATTACGTATTGTTTTTTTTTTGTTTTTAGAGCCGTTTTTCGTTTTTTTTTTTTTGTGTTGTTGTTTTCTTTTTTTCTTTGATGTTTCTGTTTTATTATTATTATCATTTGTACCACCTTTTTTTTTTGTCGCTGTTGATTCTTATGTTTAGTACAAGTGTTGGCTGTGTTCAATCAAAGCACTAACAGCAACAAAATACAAGAAAAAAAGTGAAGTGAAGGAATCTTATCGTCTTCTTTTATTATATCTACTACTTATGTCTTCGAGTAGTACGTATATATATATATACGTTAAAAAGAAAAGAGAGCAAAAATGAAAGCAACAAAGAGAAAGAACAGCAAACATGTATACGCACGTAGATCACCATTATTCCGTTTGTTTGACCTTCCTTTTTTTTTATTGTTGCATCTTCTATTTCTACTCTTCTTCGGTTTTTTCTGTTTTTTGCTGTGCTATTTTGATGTTCATTTATTTGTTTTCATTTCAATTTGTTTATACTCTCTCTCTCTGTTTAGCCCTTTTACAAGGAAAATAGTATTACTATTATGTATGTATATATAAAAGAAAAGAAAAAGAAACAGTGTAATTCAGTTTAGAGCCGAGTACTTCTATCAAAATTAAGAAAGAAAGAAACGTGTTGATACATGAATCAGTTCCCACCCTATCAGTAGAAGGTGTTCCCTGTAAAGGTAAACACACACATACACACACTCAAAGAAATATGGATGCACATCAATCGAAAATACGTATCTATTTCCTTCTCTCTCTCTCTCTCTCTCTCATCTCTTTTACAATTACTGTCCGTTTTTTTTTTAAAGGTTGAAGTACCATTGCATTTGTATTTTTTTTCTTTATATATTATTTCCTCTTCCCGCTCAGTCGCTTCTCCCCCTCACATCCGCTACCATGTCGACGACGAGTCTGCTGCTTGCGCTGGCAAACCCGGACCCCGCCGTGCGCGTGCCGGCGGAGCAGCAAGTGGAGCAGGCGAAGGCGGCCGACTTTGCGCACTTCATCATCACGGTGCTGACGGAGTTCCGCGAGGAGGCCAACGACCCCGTCTCGCGGCAGATGGCCGGCACGCTCCTCAAGAACGCCGTCGCGCCTTCCTTCCGCGAGGTGGCCGCGCGCCAAGCGCTCGAGGAGCGGTGGAAGCTGCTGCCGGCGGCGGTGCGACAGAAGGTGAAGAGCGAGGTGATCAACACCCTCGGCAGCCCGAACCCGCAGGTGCGCAGCGTCGCCGCAAACGTGGTTGGCAGCCTCTCCCGCATTGAGCTGCCGGCCGGCGAGTGGCCGGAGCTCATCGACCTGCTCGTGCAGGCCGCGCTGTGCCCGACGCCGCATTACCAGGAGGCCGCGCTCACGGCGCTGGGGTACATCTGCGAGGAGGGCCACGACCACGAGGAGGTGGAGGCCGCCCTGCAGCCGCACACGAACAAGATCCTGAGCGCGGTGGTGCAGTGCATGAGCAGCACGCACAGCGACGTGCAGTACAGCGCCACCAACGCGCTCACGAACTCGATGGAGTACATCCACGAGAACATGGATCAGCAGGACCAGCGTGACTACCTGCTGGACGCGCTCTGCACCATCGCGCGCAGCTGCCCCAACAACCGCACGCGCGAGCGCTCGATGGAGTGCCTCGTGAAGGTCGCGGACCTCTACTACAGTAAGCTGCCCGCCTACATCTCCCGCATCCACGAGATTACGACCAACGCGATCTTCAACGACGAGGAGAACGTTGGCCTGCAGGCCCTGAGCTTCTGGATCGCCATCGCGGAGCAGGAGCAGGAGCTGAAGGCGGAGGGCGAGGAGGGCTCGCTCAACTACACGGCGCAGGGGCAGCAGTTCCTCGTCGACATCTGCCTCCAGCTGCTGGTGCGGCAGGAGGACGGACAGACGGAGGACGACTGGAACCTATCGCTGGCAGCAAGCAAACTGCTGTCTCTCATGGCCGACGTTCTCGGCGTCGCGCTGCACGGCAGCGTCATGCAGTTCGTCTACGCGAACGTCGACAGCACCGACTGGCACAAGCGGGAGGCCGCCATCACTGCCTTCGGCTGTCTGCTCACCGTCGATGACGATGACGCACGGCTGGCGATCCGCGACACCGTCGCGCAGGCCGCGAACGAGAACGGGGTGCTCAAGTACCTCACGGACGAGAACGCGGTCGTGGCGGACAGCACGGGGTGGCTCATCGGCGTCATCTGCGCCCACTTCGTCGACGTCTTCCTGATGCAGCAGCCGCTGCTGGAGAAGCTCCTCGGCATCGTGCTGCCGATGGTGCGCGCGTATCAGAACGAGGAGATGTTCAAGCGTGCGTGCGACATCATCAACAACCTCTCCCTCGCCTACGAGGACGTGGAGGAAGACCCGGCGAGCAACGAGCTGTCGCCCTACTACGCGTACATCATGCAGGCACTGCGCGAGGCGATTATGCCGCAGGTGCCGTACGAACAGCGCCGCCGCGCGCAGACAACGCTGAACGCACTCATCAGCGCGGCCGCTGCGGACTCCGCGCAGACATGCCTGCTGCAGATGGTGCCCGACCTGCAGAACCAGCTGCACCAGCTGCTGACCAGCCTCCAGCAGGGCAACCGGTCCGAGGAGGTGGAGGGCATGATCGACGTGGTCGCCGGCGCCATCGCCGACGTCGCGCGGAAGCTGCGCGGGCGCTTCCAGCCCTTCGCGGACGCGACGCTGCAGATGATGGTGCAGGTGCTCGCGGTGCAGGCGGACTACATCCAAGCGGAGGTGCTCATGGCGATCGCCTCTATCGGCTACGCGACCCCGGGGCTGCTCGTGCCCTACCTCGGCAACATCGCCGCCTACATTGTGCGCGTGCTGCAGTCGCAGGACGAGCCGGACAGCGTGCTCTCCGTCGTCACGACGCTCGGCGACCTCTGCCTCTCCTGCCGGGAGCAGATGCAGCCGCACATCGCACCCATCATGACCGCCATCATCGCCGGCCTGGAGGACACGGACTACGACCGCGACCTCAAGTGCGCCTTCCTGCAGTGCATCGGCGACATCGCCCTGAACGTGCTGTGCGGCTCGAATTTCCGCCAGTTCATCGACCCTGTGATGGTCATCGGCCACCAGATGTACCAGGCGAGCTGCACAATCGACGTGCGCGGCGACCCGGAGAGCGAGGAGTACGTGCTGTCACTCTGGCACTCCCTCTGCGAGATGTACTCCAACGTCATCCAGAGCGCCTCCACGGATGACGTGATGACCGTCGCGGGCTACTTCGGCAACGTCGTGCAGCTGGTGTTCACCGTCACCGGCAAGGCGGCAGAGGAGGACACCTTCTTCAAGGCGCTCGCCCTCCTCGGCGACCTCGCCTCCGTCGTCGGCAAGAGCAACCAGCAGCTGCGGCACATGGGCCGCAGCGCGCTGCTGACGCAGGAGGTCAGCGCGCTGCTGCACAAGGCGCACCAGACGTACCGGCAGAAGGACCAGCAGAAGCAGATCCGGTGGGTGCAGCGGTGTCTCAACGACCTCCAGCGGTAAACAGAAGTAGAAGAAAAGGAGGAAAAGAAGAAAGAGAAAAGGGAGAGGAGAGAGGGGGTAAGAAAAAGTGAAAAAAAAAGTGTGTGAGTGTGTTGTTGTTAGTTCCACTTTTCATGCCCCTCTCTAATATCAAATACATTACTAATGCATATGTGTGTGCCTGTGCATTTGTGTAGAAGTATCACACACACACACACACACACATATATATATATATATATATATATACCACTACATGAAGTAGAGAAACACTGTATATCTCCCATTCTTTATTGGTTACCTTACTCTTTTTCTCTCTTTTTGTATTGTCCTTGTCAATTGTTTGTTTTTATATTTGGTATGGTGTCCGTATGTGTTTTTGGGTTTTTCTCTTTTGGGCTGGCTGTTACTGGGTGTATTAACAAACATTTTTAAAATAAAGAATGGAAGAAGATGGAAATAAAACAATAATTATAGAAAGGCAATCGTAGCAGCGCAAACGTCAGATCCTTCCCACCCCTCATATCATAAACATAACCGCATAGGCACCCCACAAGATGGACCGTAAGTATAATAATAATAATAATAATAGAAACCAAAAGAAAAATGTTATATTTACAAGAAACGCAAAAAGAAAAAACCATGTAACGATGGAGAAGAAAAAAAAGACACGCTTTTATGTCAATGGATAATCCCTATATTAATCTCTCACACTCCCTCTCTCACTCTCTCTCTCTCTCTCTTTGTTTGTGTAGATACAAATATACAAAGAAGCACCTAATAGACTTGCGCTTCTTCATTTCATCATCATTATTATTATTATTATTATTATTATTTTACTGTGTTGTCCTATGAAGGCGATTCCTTTCGAGTACGACGAGGAGACGAAGCAGCGGTTGTACCGCCAAGAGTGGATTGAGTACTTCTACTTCATCGGCTTCAGCGCCGCGGAGCGCGAATTCCCCGATCAGTTCTACACGCTCTTCCCCGACGGCCGGCCGACCCTGCAGCCGGCCGCGCCGGACTACAGCCCCATCCTCCCCAACCCCACCACCGCGATGGCCATCAACCTAGGAGAGCTCAACGGCCCCGTCACCTCCGCGAAGGAGGCGGAGATCTTTCTGGAGGAGCAGCCGGACGGCGCCGAGGCGGGGGGCCGCGCTCGCGGCAGCAACAGCAGCGGCTGGTCCTCCGCCTTCTCGTCGTCGTCCTCGTCCGTGTCGTCGTCCGCGTCGGACGACGACGAGGAGGGGGGGGACGGCCCCTCGCCGCCGGCCGCGGCGCGCGCGGCGGAGAAGACCGGCGGCGACCCCCGCCGGCCGCCGCCGCCGCCGCGCCGGCAGGACGCGGACGGCCGGGTGAGCAAGCGCCCGCGTGAGGCGGAGGTGCGCGGCGGCAGCGGCGGCCGCCATGACAGAGAGACCCACCGAGACCGTGACAGGGAGAGAGAGAGAGACAGCTACAGAGACCGTGATAGGGAGAGAGAGAGCCACAGGGACCGTGACAGGGAGAGAGAGAGTCACAGAGACAAGGAGCGGGAGCGGGAGCGGGAGCGGGAGCGGGAGCGGTACCAACGCAGGCGGCGCGAGGACGACCGTGAGGACAGGGATGGCCGCCGGCACCGCGACGAAGACCGTGGCCGTGACCGCCGCCGGACGTCCGAGTACGAGCGCACGCTGCCCTATCGCAGCGGCGGCGGCGCGCACAGCAGTGCACCTGGCAAGGCGGCGGCCGGCCAGAGCCATCACCACTCGAGTAGCAGCGGCGGTGCGCGGCAGGCGCCGAGCAGCCGTCCGTCAGACTATGATGACCGTCGTGAAGATGCCCGCCGCCGCCGTGACCGCAACCGTTAAGTCAAGAAGGAAGAATCCATACACATATCCCATTCCTCTCTATATATAATACTAACATGAATAAAAAAAGAGGTGGAAAACAAAAAAAAAGGTTTTTTATCTCCCTTTTTCTTTATACATGTGAAAGTATGATTATGTCTCTTTGCTTCTTTTACTTTGCTTTCCTGACAGATCTGTGTGAATTATTATGACTGCCTCTCCTCCCTTCTTCTCTCTACTGTTGCCATGCTCACGGCCAAAGAAACCCTTGAAAAGAAAAAAAAGTGATCGATCCATATTGTTTTATTTTTTTATTTTTCTCTTTAGATTAGAAACAAAAGATTGAGCTAGACTCACAGAGAACCGTACCCACCTTACCTGTACTTGTATATTTTTTTTCATCATGAAACGAAAAAAGCCACTAGAGGCACATTATCCCTTATACACACCCCGGGAACATCCCAGACCAGCTCATAGCCAAAGTATAAACGGCACTCATAGTAATACAAATAACACTGACAGTGGCCACCTGCCCTCTCGCGTGAACGCGTCTGGCGTCAGTGACCGCGGCCACTCGCGCCGGAAGGCCGAGGCGGAGCACAATGGCACCTCCTCCTTCTACGACGAGGGCTCCATCAATGACCCGCTGCCGCGCGGGTGGCGCGCGGGCGTGGCCGCAGCAAACGCGGAGGACGGGTGGGTGGAAGCGTGGTCCCCGCCGGGCTCCTTCTACACGCAGCTGCATACCAGTGAAAACGCGTACAGCGCAACGCGCGACCGCAATGACTACGCGCAGCTCCACCGCGTTGGGCCCACACAGTACATCCTGTACGAACCGGCGGGCGGCCGTGTCGCGACGCCTCCTCCCCGCGCAGCGCACCGCCACCGCCTTACCCACACCCAGGCAGTAGCAGCAGCAGGGTACAGCCACCCCCTCCGCGCCCGCAGCAGCCCGCGGCGCAAGGAGCTCGTCGTCGAACCGAACCCTTACTGCGGGGAGGCAGAGCGGCGGGCGGCCGGCAGCGGCGGGCCACAGCGCGTCACGGCGTGCGGCCTGCACAACGAGATCATCCTGATACGGCAGATGAACAGTGGCAAGAAGAAGAGGAAGGCCCACCGCACAAGCCCCACAACGTTGCAGCGGCCCTCCGCAGACAGCTCGTGGCACACGTCGAAGGAGTACTCGCCCGTTCCCTTCACGGAGGCCTCCGCATCCTCTCCACCTGTCCTTCACCACAGCACTGCTTCTCTCGAGCCGCAGCAGCGGCCGAAGGAAAGTTGGAAAGTGAAAAAGTCCGGTATCCGTGTGCGGTCCATCTCCTCCAAGAATTTCAGCGGCCTTGCAGAAGAAGCAGGGAGAAGCCCCGCGGCTACCGAAGAGACAGCAGAGACCGCGAGCAACAGAGAGGGGCAAGGACTAGACGCAGGGGCGGCGGCGACCCACGCGCCGCACGAGGAAGGTGCCGCCAGGGATGGCGCGCCGCTGCCCTCCGCCGAAGCGCTGCTCTGCGACTACCTTCTCTACAAATCGCACCAGCTCCAGCACCACAACGATACGCTGTTTGCGGAGGCGCTGGAACAGGCCCGGCAGCCGCGCACCTTCGTCACGCCGGTAGTCACCGACACGCGGCAGGCGGCGGAGGGCAGCGGCTCGGAGCCGGCCGCGGACTGTGTGACGCACGCAACGATGAACGGCAAACACTTCAGTGATTCCGCCACCGCCTCCCACGGCGTGACGGGCGACGCTCTTCCAGCGAATACACCGAACACGCATACGAATGACCTCTTCTCACGCCATCCTCTTCACACCGGACCCGCCACCGCTGGCGGCCGCGTGGGCGAGCCCGGCAAGGCCACCGGCCACCTCTACGCGGACCCTTCCTTTTATCAGCGCTACGAGCGGCACCTCTTTCCCTCCCATGTTCCGTTTCAGACCCCCACCACGGCGGCGACCGCCGCCGGCAGCCCCCCTACCGTCGAGAAGAAGATGGCGCACGCGGCGGTGCAGGTGGACAAGGGCCTTGCGGCGAACACCCCACTGCCAGGCACGCCGCCGTCCGGCCCCGGCACGCCCTCCGCGCCGACGTCGGCGCCCCACAGCAACCGAACCACCCGCGCCGAGCGCGCGGACAGCCCCACGCTGCTGCGCTTCCGGGTGCCGACGGCGGACGCGGCACCCGTGTTCAGTCAACGGTCCTCGGCAGACCCCTCCCCCCCACTCCGCACGCCACTGCAGGCGCCACAGCAGTTCCTGGAGACGCAGACGCAGACGCAGACGGTCGGCAGTGCCACGCCGCCGCTGGAGTCTTCGCTCTCGCTGGGCTTGGCCAGCAGCGCCCCCTTCACGCTTGCGGTGCCTCCCGTGGTATCGCCCACGTTCGTCTCGGTGCGACACAGCCCCACCACGACGCCGCTGCAGCTGCCGCACGCGGGGCGCTGCAGTCCCTCCGCCCATCAGCTGAACAGCGCGAGTGGGAATAACACCAATCACAACAACAGCAGCATGAGCTACATGGCGAGTAAACACGTCCAGACGCCGTACAGCGAGGCGTACCCGCCGCTGTCGGAGGCCACCGACGACGACGCGCAGACGTCGGTGGACACCACGTCTCTGCTGGGGCCCAACAGCAGCGGCCCGCCGGTCGAGCGGACCTCCATCATCGAGCTGCACACCGGCCGCCAGTACAGCCGCGACACAATCCGGCGGCTGCGTGCCTACTGTATGAAGCTGGAGCACACCCGCGTGCGGCTGAAGGCGCAGGCGACGAGCCGCGCGGGCAGCGTCGACCGCGACGACGGCATGCACAGCAGCCACATCCACAGCTGCGCCTCGCTCCTGCCGCCGCGCGGCTGCCACTTCGCCACCCCATACGAGGACCCGGAGGTGGATGCGACGCTGGAGGACCTCGATGAGACCCCGGCGCTGGACACCGTCATACAGCTGCGCGAGGATGGCGCCCACACGGTCAGCCGGCGCGTCGTGGAGGGGCCGGCCAACTCCGCGTCGTCGCTGAAGCGGCCGCCGCGCTCGACGACCAGCAGCTCGCGCGGCTCCTCCGTCGTGTCGGAGGTGCTGCCGGTGAGCGGCAACGGCAGCGTCGTCACGCGGCCGCCGTGGCTGCCGCGCTCGCCGCTGGGCGCAGCCCCGACGACGCATGTTGTGCCACCCAGCACGGACGACCCACCGCCGCCACCACCCCCACCGCGCGGCGCGCCGCCGGTGCCGCCCGCGCCGGAGCGGCACGAGGCCGACTGCTTCGAGGAGCCGGCCTCCACCAAGGAGCTGTCGCGCGTCGACCCCAACATCGTGAACAGCCGGAGCTCCTCCCTCAGCGTGGTGGGGCCGGCGCCAGGCGTCGCGCTGCTGCCGCCGCGCCTTCAGGACGAAGACGACGGCGAGCTGCCGGGGCTCCTGCCGCCGGCGCCGGGCGGCGCAGCGCTGGTCGTGCTGCTGAGCATCCACACCGAGGGGCACGAGCGCCGCCGCGGCGCGCCGTCCACCACCGCGTCCGAGGACGAGGATGGCCGCGCGGCCGACGACGAGGCGCGCGCGCTGCCGCTGCCGCTGCTGAACCGGACGCTGCCGCCGCCGCCGGAGGAGCTCCGGGACGTGCACCGCCAGCTGCTCGAGGACCAGGCGCAGGCCGCCGCCGCGGCGTCGCTGCAGCCGGCGGCGCCGACCCCGCCGCGCCACACGGGGCAGCCGTTGCCGACGCCGTCGCTGTCGCCTGTGACCCCGGGCGCGACGCCGAGCCGCGAGGGCTCGCTGGACAGTTCCACGTGCTCCCTCCACACGGTCTGCTCGCCGTGAGCCCCTCGTCGCTGTCGCACGACAGCCCTGCAGACCCACATGTACATAGGCGAAACCGATTTGCAATTGTTGTATAAATGGCCAAGCACGGTCTATTCTCTTATTATTGGTGCTGATGTTTACTATTCATTTTTAAAAACAAATAATTTCTCGTTTTTGCTTTCTACTCTGTAGTGATGTCATTTTTTTTCTTACCATGTGTTATTATCTCAGTACATAGTTATCTGTAGATGCAGAATACTATTTTTGTTTTCTTTGCTTGCATCTTCTCTCCCCTGCAGCTCACCACTTCTTGCACAGTAACATGCACTTGTCGCTGTTTGTTTTTTTCTTAATACCTTCAAAACAAAATAATGCGTCTTTTTTTATCTATTTGTTTTACTTGATCACATGCAAAAGCTTGACTTTTTTTTCTTTCTTTTATCATGTGGCGTGCATGTGACCATTCTTGCATAATGTGTACATGCGAGCTGTTTTCTACCTTTCTTTTTTAGCGGGTCCATGTGTGTGTATCCTCTCTCTCTCTCTCTCTCTC
>AUXH01000258.1:0-25422 GCA_000482145.1 Strigomonas culicis | reverse complement strand
CGCGGTGGTGCAGCGACTCGCGACAGGGGGCGGCCGGCCGTCGGCGCCGCCCGCGGCGACAGGACGGCCGGGGCACGGCGATGGCGCTGGCACGGACAGCGCCGCCGCGGCGCCCTCGCTGGTGCCGCCGCTTGAGTGTGCCGGCATTCGCCAGTTGCTCGGCAACAGCCGCTTCTTTGAGAGCTGAAGAGGAGAGCGCCTGTGCGCGGCATGGCGCGCGTGCTCCTGTACACTTGTATCATTCACACACACAAAAAGTAAATCTGTGCTTATGCGAGGGTAAAAAAAAAAGGTACATGGAAAGGCTCTTTCCTTTATGCAGTTTTTGCATCATACGCTTTGCCTGTCTCTCTTTCCATTTCTTCTTTGCCACACCCTTTTTTTTTTTTTTACAGTATCCGCGAAGTGCATTCTTTTCGCACACATTGTGCCTGACTAGTGCGACCTGCCGCTTCACACCGTGCGCACGTCCATGATCAAGTTTATACTGCTGGTGAGCCGCCAAGGCAAGGTGCGCCTCGCCAAGTTCTACGTGCCGCTCGGGAGTCAACAGAAGGCCCGCATGCTGCGGGACATATGCCACGTGGCGCTGCGCCGCGGCGCGCGGCTCTCCAACATCGTGGAGCTGAATGGCGAGAAGTACATCTGTCGCCGCTACGCGTCGCTCTTCTTCATCGCGTGCATCGACGGCGGGCGCCCGACGGCCGCCGTGCACGCCGGTGCAGACGGTGAGCCGCCGGCGGCGGTGGCCGCCGGGGCAGACGATCTCGCGGCGGCCGACGGCGGCGTCGGCGGCAGCGTGTCCGTGGACAACGAGCTGCTCGCGATCGAGGTGGTGCACCACTTTGTCGAGGTGCTCGACCGCTACTTTGGCAACGTCTGCGAGCTCGACCTCATCTTCAACTTCCACAGGGCCTACTTCCTGCTGGACGAGGTGCTGCTGGCGGGGCAGCTGCAGGAGAGCAGCAAGGCCGCCATCCTCGAGACGGCGCGGCAGCTCGATCTGACAGCAGAGGCCAGCGAGGAGGCGTCGGTGTCCGCGGAGCGGGCACTCCTGTCAACCATCCAGAGCACATTTTCATCTCCTGGGCCCAGTAGTTACTAGTGCGCGCGTGCACGGAGGGCCATGGAGCGCAGCGCTGTATTCTGTTTCTCTTTTTTTTTAAAATAGTGTTCTTGTTGTGGTAGTTGTGATTGTTGTGCTCGGTGATGGGTACAACACTGATGCTTTGTGCGGTGCCAATGTAAAAAAAAATAGACATGAGCGACACTTTGTCCGCACTCTTTGTTGTGTCATTTGGATGCTGCTACTCTATCGTTAAAATGCCTTTTCTTGCCCCCTCTTTCGTCGCCGCAGTAGACCCTCTGAGTTGGCATCCACGTCTACATCACCGTGCAATGAATCTCTACCTTTTGCGACGGACGCTGCAACGCGTGGTGCGTTTCATCACCAACAAGCATCCATCTTCTTCTCTTATGGTATTGTTGCGTTGCATCAGCGTTGTTGGCTGTGTGCTTTTCATCTTCTGCATGCACCAGGCAAGCGACCTCGAACGCTATGCACCGTCGCCGCTGAGGGACCCAGAATACTGCCCAGGGTCTGCGACCATCTTTATTCCGGCGGACGACGTGGACACGCTGCGGCGCTGCCAGTGGGACGACACCGCCGTACGCTCTCACGCGCCCATCGTGCTGTACGGCACCGTGCGCGGCGGCTTCGCGTCCACCGCGGTGGAGCGCGAGGAATTCAGTCCGCTGCTCCTCTTTGAGCGCACCCTGCACAACTGGGCGTCCCTGTCCGGTGTGCAGCCCGTCATCTTCACAGAGGACGAGGACGTCATGCGTCGGATCGACGAATTCAACGAGGTCGTGGCGCGCGGCTGGCGGGAGAAGGACAACCGGTCGACGTACCGCACGCAGGTGCACTACATGCGGTCGTTCGAGCACAGCACCAAGGTGCGCCGCGTGCCAACCTACCGCGGGCTCTTCCGCGGCATCGTCGATGCCTACCCAGCGTCGGACGTGTTTATCTTCTCGAACGCGGACATCCTCTTCACCGACAGCCTGATCCACACCGCGCGGCACGTTCAGCGGTACTACGACTGCGTGGTGCGGCCGCACAACCCCCTCATGCACGGCTACTTCGTCACCGGCCGCCGCGTCAACGTTGAGGCGCCTGCGCAGTGGAACCCGTGGCGCCGCGGCAACACGTACGTCAACGCGAGCGCGCCAAAGTCCAACCACAGCTCGTTGTGGACGTCGCTGCCGCCGTGGGAGCGCGCCGTGCTCGAGCTCGCCGAGACGCAGGGCACCGTGTACATGGTCGGCGCCATGGATTACTTTCTGTACACGCGCGACATGATGGATTGGAACTACGACCTGGAGGAGGTGGACTACTTGATTGGCGGCATCCAGTTCGACACGCTGCTGTTCGCGTCCGCCATGATTCGCGCCAACCGCGGGGAGCTCTTTGCGGTGGAGGCGAGCCGCGCCATCCTGGCACTGCACCAGAGCAACGATGCCAACGTGTCGATGAGCGCGACGACGCTGCAGTCGGACTACAACCAGCAGCTGACGCGCTTCGCGGCCAACAAGAACTACTACGCCTTCAACTGCCGTGCCTCCAGGGCGCCCTTCTTTGTGAGTGCCGACCCGCAGGCGTCGGCGACCGCGTATGACTTTGCGCAGGACTACCTGAAGCCGGGGAGGCCTCTGTACCTGCGGAGGCGCGAGAAGTGCCTGGAGAGCCTACCGGACTCGGAGTGAAAAGGCTTAGCCGCAACCCCGGGAAGGAGGAGGAGCTGGTCGTGTCGGTGTGTCGGCCAACGAAACACACACACATACACACACATACACACACACACACACACACACACAAAGCGAAGGAAACAAACAGGCAAGTAGAATAAGTGTAAATGCAGAGCCCACGAGCTAAAAATGAATTGGGTTTTGTGCTTACAGCATGTAACAACAACAACAACGAAAAGGGCGTTTTAGCCTTGATACACTGTATTATACCATTCTACTAAAAAGATCAATTATTCAATATAGGTTATTTGGTATGCAATTCCCTCGTTGGAACGAAAATGAAATGACGAACGCACTCACTTGGAAAAGGAATGCACTACCCCTCTCTCCTCTAACTCTCTGTATTTATTTAGTACGAGCTGTGGATGGGAAATACAAAAAAGCAAGTCATACGATTTGGTCGGTTGGTGTCTCCTTCAGTGTCTGCCCATGTGCCGGGTGGGAGGGGCGCTGGGGTGGCCCCCGGTGGCAGCGGCCGCTGCGTCATCCGCCACCGAGGGGGCGGCGGTGGCGATGGGGGCAGGGGGAGAAAAAAGAGTGCCGCGTGGGCTCGGCCCTAGGCCAGGGGCCACCTGCGTGGTGGGGCACGCAGGTGGCCTGGCGCCGAGGGCGGGCGGCGGCCGCGTCCCATCCCCGCGGCGGGCGGGGGTCGGTGGTGGTGGTGGCGTTTTGTTTCTTCCTTTAAAGGCCGTGTCGGCGTTCTGTGGGGGGAGAAGAGAGAGTATGGAAGAGACGTGGATATATGTGTGTGCGTGTTGAGTTTGATTATTTATTAGGCTTGCTTGTTTTCTGATCGATATGTGTGTATGTCTTTTACTTCCAATACGCGCAGTAATAATTAAAGGTATACTCTATTCTTGTTTAATACAGCTTTTTTTTTCTCTCTCTCCTTTTTGCTCCTTCTACATGGCAATGCCTTCCGCAATGCGCTGGTAGTGGTCATAGAGCACGGTGCGCAGGTTCTGCCGCGACTCGTGGATGCGGCGTCGCATAAAGTGGGCGGCGGCGACCTCGTCCACGTCCATCTGGAGCCGTGCGGCGAGGTCGGCGATGGTCTTGCGCGGCTTGAAGCACGGCAGCCCGCTGCGCAGCATCGCCTCGACCAGGATGCAGATCTCTCGCGCGTACTCCCGCACGGCGAGGTAGGCGCGGTTGACGAGCACCTTGAAGGACAGATAGCTCTCCTCGTCGATGAGCGCGCGGCGCAGCGTCTCGCTGCGGAGGTTGGCGTTGCTGCCGACGTCCCTGCCGATCAGCTGCACCATCTCCGTCGTGAGCTTGAAGGGCGAGCTCTCGAAGTTGATGTCCCCGCCGGGCGACGTGTCAAACAGAAAGCCAAAGTCGATGTGCACGAGGTGGCCGTCGCGGTCCAGCATGATATTGCCGTTGTGCCGGTCCTTGATGTTGAGGATGAAGGAGACGACGGAGTAGGCGGCGCTGCTCTCGATGAAGCGAGCCCGCGCGCGGTGGAAGCTCGCCGTCTCGGGGTGCCCAAAGGTCTGCACAAAGTACTCCGCGAGGTTGCTCTCCACCAGCTTGCCAATCTCGTTCCGGGAGACGGAGTTGGGCACCACCTCGATGATACCGCTGTCCTGCCCGGTCGGGACCACCTTGTACGGGTACAGGTAGAAAGGCACGCCGACCGCGTCCAGCACGCGCTTGAAGAGCCCCATCAGCTGCAGCGAGATCTGATCCTGGCGGCAGTCGTCGCCCATCTTGAAGATGCACGCCTTCACGACGACGCCCTGGGGCTCGGCCGCGTGGGTGGCGGCCCCGCTGTCCACCGCCTCCTCCTCCGCCGCGATCTGCGCCGGCAGCCGCATGTCGTCGTCGTCGCGGGCGACGCAGCGGAACTGCACGAGGATGGGGCACTTGGCTGCGCTCTGCATCGCACCGGCGGTGTGCGGGACCACGTCGACGATGCGGTAGTTCGCGTCCGTGGGCAGGTACACGTGCTGCCGTGCCGGCTGCTCGTGGAAGACGGCGTCCCGCAGCCGCTCGCGCAGCTTTGCCTTCCGCTGCGGCTTCTCAAACGCCATGAGCTCCCCGGACAGCGACGTGACGGTCTTCATGAAGTCGAACTCGTCCGCGTAGAAGCGGTGCTCGTCGGCCGTCATGTGCTCGAGGATGTGCGCGGTGAGCTGCTGGCACTTGGTGGCCAGCGCGCCCTCGCCCTCGCCCTCCGCCTGCAGCGCCCACAGCAGCTGGTGGCAGAACATGACGCTGCGGCCGCTCGACTGTAGGAGGAACGCCTCGATGCTGCCCGACTCGTCCGTCGCCAGCACCTGCAGCAGCTGCGGCAGGTAGAAGATGAGGTACTCGCTCTTCTTCTGCGAGAGCAGGCTGCGGATCGCAAAGGCCGCGATGCCGGGGTACTGCGCGTAGCGCTCGTTCAGCAGCCGCAGTGCCTGGACGATGGTGCAGCCGGTGAAGATGAAGAGGTGCGGCGCGCCGGCCTCCAGCACCTCCTCCGTCAGGTACAGGTCCACCGCCTCGGGGATGGCCGCGAAGAGCTCCGGGTCGCGCACGACGAGACGCACGACCTGCCGGTACAGCTCCTTGTCCGCGGGGAAGCGCCGCACGAGCGCGACCAGCACGGCGGGGTCGTGGCGCAGCGCGGCCTCCAGCAGCGGCGCCCACTGCGGCACGGCCGGCAGCGGTGGGAGCTCCAGCGTGCGGCGCGGGTTGCGCCACACACCGAGCCGCTGCACCTCGTGCTGCACGAGCCGGCTGAGCAGCGTCATCAGATCCTCCAGCTCCGCGC
The DNA here is from genome assembly GCA_000482145.1 of Strigomonas culicis. Classification (NCBI taxonomy): domain Eukaryota; phylum Euglenozoa; class Kinetoplastea; order Trypanosomatida; family Trypanosomatidae; genus Strigomonas; species Strigomonas culicis. The sequence continues at coordinate 19,850 of AUXH01000258.1, read as the reverse complement.
GGTGGCGCGCGAGGTCCGCCGCCTGCGGCGTGGAGCCCTTCCCCGCCGCGCCCACGTGGAAGTCCACAAAGCCGAGAGGGTTCCGGCGCAGCTGGGCCTGCTCGTCGTGCAGCAGCGTCACGAGCTCTTGTAGCACGGCCATCTGCTCCTCCGCGAGGTCCGGCTGGCGCGCGAAGTACCAGCGCGGGGGCAGCTGGCGGAACCACCGCAGCAGCACCGTGTAGCTGCGCTGCCGCAGCGTCGCGATGGCGGTGAAGGGCAGCACCGTGTACAGCCCGGCGAGCGCGCGGCGGTGGTTGCTCTTCTGCAGGAGGCGGCAGACGTGGAGCAGCAGCACCGCGGCCCGCATCGTCTCCGCGAAGGAGCTGTCCTTCAGCGACCACATCGCCGTCGACGTCACGAGGCGGTTGCACAGCTCGTACAGGTAGCGCTGCACGAGTGGGTCGAGCGCGCACGGGCAGCCGGGGTTCACGTACTCCTCCGCGAGGAAACCGAAGAGGATGCTGTGCGGGGAGCGGCTGTCGTAGTCGACCGGGTACGTGGCGTCCAGCAGCAAGCGGTCTGCCTCGTCCCCTGTCTGCACCGCCGCGTTCTGCGACGTCCGCGCGCCGTCGAAGAGCCCGAGCTGATGCGAGATGGTCCACTCGATGCTCTCAACCACCTGCTGCAGCAGCGGCACCGCGTAGCGGTCGCGGTTCACGGCGAGGAGCCACTTCCAGCTGCTCAGCGCCGCCTGCACGCAGTCCGCGTGGAAGAGCAGGATGGGCGCCTGTACGATGCCGCGCAGCAGCTCCAGCTCCGCCGCGGGGCTCGCGAGGCCGGTGTTGATCACCGCCACCGCCGCGAAGAGCGCCGTCTCGCAATCGTGAAGTCGGCTCGGCGGGATGCGGTGGAGCGCCGCGCGCTCCAGCGCCGCGAGCTGGACCGGTGCGTGCGCGTGGGCGTGGTGGACGGCCCCCCCCGCCGGCGGCGCGTGGCCGTCCAGCGCCTCCAGGGCGCTGTTCATGTCGCGGCGCAGCCGCCGCAGGGCCTGCACCGTCGCCTGGCTGCGGTGGTCATGCATGATGCTATGCAGCTGCTGCTGCGCGAGCCGCTCCAGGACGGCGACGGGGCAGAGGCGCAGGACGGAGAGGATCTGCCCCTGCGCGTGGCTCTGCCGGATGAGGGTGCCGGCGTAGTCCGGCATGCACGGCGCGCTGAGGCACAGCACGCCGCGGATGGCGTCGCCGGCGAGCTTGTGTGCCCTGGGCTGGGCCGCCTGCATCGCGAGCCGCGCGCCGATCGCCGGCCGCCCGACGGTGCCGCTGCCCTTCGTTACCTCGTGGTGCGCGATGAACTTGGAGGCGAGGGCGAAGAGCGCGATGGGGGCTGTCCGCATGGACTGCGTCACCCAGTGGTCGGCGAGCTGGACGAGCTCGCAGAGCTGCTGCCCGCGCGCCACGCTGCCGGGCGGCGGGATCGCCGGCGGGTCGCGGAAGTGCACCTGCGCACAGAGCTGCTCCAGCTCGGCGACGGTGCCGACATCGGTGAGGTTGATCGCCGTCCACAGCAGCGGCAGCTCGCCGGCGTAGGTGGAGAACGCAGGGAAGGCGTCGATGACCATGTCGAGGATGAGCCGCGCCGCCTGCCGCACGGAGGCCACGGAAAAGCAGTAGAGCAGCAGCAGCTGGTGGATGTCCTTCGCGATGAGGCGCGGCGCGAGGCCGGGCGGCAGCGTGTGGAGCGAGCTGAGGTACTGCCCGCAGGCGGCGCCCATCGTCTCGAGCACGACCTGCCGAATCGCCGGGCTCGCCACGAACTCGCGTATCTCGAAGTGGTTGTAGATGGGCAGGTTCGCGATGGAGCCGGAGGACGCGCGCAGCAGCTCCAGCTCCGTGAGCGACTGCATAAGGAAGAGCTCCTGTGTGGAGAGCTTGCGCACCACGTCGTGCTGCTTGTGGCCGTCCCACAGCGTCACAAGGCGACGCCGTATCGCGCGGTGGAGCTGACCCGTCCGGCTGGTCGGGTCCGTGCTCGCGTGCATGTAGCGCAGCAGCACGACGCTCTCCGCCATGCTCTGGTGCATGTCGAGCGAGCACATGCGCAGTAGCGGCGGCGCCGAGGTCGCGAGGAGCCGGATGAGCTTCGCCTCCCGGGCCGTGATGAAGCTCGTGCTTCTGCAGCTGTCGTCCTGGAGCAAGGGCGGCGCGGCGCGCCGCGGGGCGCCGTCCGCCGCACCGCCGACATCGCCGTCAAGGCCCTCCGCCGCGAGCGCGTCCGCGCCGGTGGGTGGCTCGCGCATCGCCGCGGCGTTGATCTTGCGCCGCGAGATGACCAGCGACTCGTGCGCAAAGTCGTAGAAGGTCATCATGAACCAAAAGGAGCGGAAGAGCGTGGACCGCTCGGCGTTGTCCTGGCCGGAGTACTGCAGGCTGCTCGGCTGGAAGTAGTAGTTGGCGATGTAATGGTCGCTCATCTCGTCCAGCACGAGGTGTCTGCCGTGCTCCACGTGCGCCGCGAGGTGGTGCAGCCGCAGCACCGGGAACAGCGTCATGAGGTGGAACAGCAGCCGCAGCGCGTTGAGGAAGGGCGAGATGCAGGAGAGGGCGAGCGGTGCCATGGCGGCCGGCTGTGTGTGCAGCCCCGCCGGCCGCGGCTCGCCCGAGGCCGTCTGATAGATGATGCCGGACTCCGGCCACGCGATGTTGAGCACGCAATTCATGGCGCACCAGCTCAGCAGCCGCACGCTCTCGCTCTCCGCGTTGATGACGCTGAGGTAGCGGGCGTGCTCGCGGCGGCCCCAGCCCTTCGCGGCCCGCGGCCGGCGCGGCCCGTCGCCGCCGCCCTGCATGCCTTGTAGCGCGTCCTTCGCCATGACCAGCAGCCGCTCGTGCACCCGCACAACAAGCTTGAAGAAGGCCTGCGCGGCGACGTTCATGAGGGCGGTCGGCACCTGCCGCGGTCGGAGGGCGTCGCACAGCGCGTCGGCGTGCGGCTGCGTGGCCAGAACGTCCCGCAGGTGGTCCTCGTATGTGTCGCAGAGCAGCTGGCCGAAGCGGTGGATCTCATTCACGGAGAGCGGGGCCGCGATGCTGTAGCGCATCGGCACGACAACATCACAGAGCATCGTGAGGCAGAGCGACAGCCGCCGCGCGCGGTAGACGTCGTCGTCCTCCCCGACGTCGTGCGCCGTCGCGGCCGCCGCGTCGATGGCGCTGGCGAGCTGGCTGATGGGGGACGAGGCGGCAGGCCCGTCCGCCGCGGCGCGCCGCCCGCGCCGGCCCGTCCGCTCCACGATGGTGTCCATCACCTCCGACGTCGCGAAGGTGCACAAGTGCGGGTCCGCGACGGACACGCCCTGGATGCACAGCGCCGCGAGCCGATCCTCCAGACTGTCGATGGCGGTGCGCTGCCCCTTATCCTTCTTCTTCCGGAGACGCTGCGACAGCGACGTATCCACATTGTCCCCGCCGCTGGCGGCGTCACCGTCGTCGAGGCCGTGCGCCTGCGGGGAGCGGGGCGAGTAGCCCAGCGCGTCGACGTCGGCCGCGTCGTCGTCGGTGCCGCCGCTGGGCACGAGCATCACGTGGTGCACGAGCTCACGGATGACCCCCTCCATCCGGCTGTAGTACCGGTTGGAGAACTGCGCGACCGGCGTCGGGGCCGCGTCGGCCCCGACGCTCGGCTTGGCGGGCGGGCCCGACACGCTCGCCGGGCTCGTGTGCTTCGCGCCGCTGCGCGTCGAGCGCGAGTAGCCGGTGCCGTTGTGCGCGGGATGCGCGGCGTCACTGCCGCCGCGCGCGCCGCCCTCGGTCGACAGGAACTGGGTCGAGGTGACAATTGTCAGCACGCGGACGGCCATCTCGGCGAGTGCCTCGCGCAGGCGCGCAGCGGCCTCGTCCCCGACGGGCAGCAGCTTCATGACGCTCGTCGGCAGCAGCAGAAACTTGACAATGTTGGACGCGATCTGCACCCGCAGGTCCTCCTCGACGGCGGAGGGGATGTACGGCGGCGTCGTCGCCGCCCCGCCCGCGCGGCACGTGTCGGCCAGCAGCGGGGCCTCGCGGCGCTGCTGCGCGGCCGCCGTCATGACGTAGTAACAGCGCAGCCGCTCCACCTCCGCGCGGAGCAGGCTGCGCACAACGACCCGCACGTTGTAGCTGTAGAGCGTCGGCGGCACCCGCCCCGCCTCGAGCGTGCCCGCCGCGCCCTGCAGCGCGCGCCAGACAAGCTCGATGAGCTGGTCGCCCTCCGTGAAGTCGGGGAGGGCGTCGCCGCCCGGGGCCATGACGGGCGGCACCGTGCTCGGCCCCGCCGCCTCGCTCGCCATCTCCTGGTACTGCCGGATCAGCAGCCGCAGCGTCGCCGCCACGACGCGGGAGTGCAGCACCTCCCTCTGGAAGAGGCCCTTGATGACGTAGCTCTCCTGCATGATCGCGGTCACCCAGCTGCTCGTGCGCTCGTAGTCCAGCACCTTGCTGCAGCTGAGCGCCTCCAGCAGGAAGCAGAAAAGTTTCTTGTAGGCAAGGTCGCGCCGCTTGTTGGAGGTCGCGAAGGCGTCCGCGAGGTTGTGCAGGTGCATGACAAGCCGCGGCCCGAGGTAGGCCGGCGCGCGGCTGTGCGTCAGCGACAGCCCCTCCAGCGCGCCCAGCGCGACCGGGTCGCCGACGCAGCGCTCGAGCTGCTCCGGCACGCAGGCCATGATGATCGCATCCACCGCGCGGTAGTCGAAGCCGGAGAGCGCGAGCTTCGCGGCGTTGGGGCCGGCTGAGCTCGGCCGCGGCGTGCCGCGCCCGCTGCCGGGGCCGTGGTTGCTACTGAGGCCCGCGCCGCTCACCGGGTCGGCCGTCACCGGCGAGCTCGACCGCGGCGTGCCGCCCGCGCCGCTTTCCTCGGACCACCGCAGCTTCAGCCCGCAGGCGACGAGCGACGCAACAAAGCCGCTCACGTCGAGGTTGGGTGCAAAGTCGATCCCGCGGATGTTGGAGAGGAGGCTCGTGTAGAGCGAGCTGCACTCCGTGAAAAAGCCGCGCGTGACGGCCGTCGGCAGGTACTTGCTGTCCACCGCCAGCGCCATGAACGCGACGAGGCTCACCGCCGTCTGCTGGTTTACGTAGCGCTCCTTTCCGCTGGCCAACTCGTTCAGATGCGAGAGCCGTAGCAGCTGCTGCACGGTCGGGTGGTAGAGTACGTCCTCCAGCTCGCCCGACGCACCGGCCGCGGTGCCGAAACCGGCAAAGCTGTCCCCTGTCACGCTGTGCGTCAGCATCGGCGGCAGCAGCGACCGCAGCAGCGCCGCGGTGGCGCCCGCGTCCGCCGCCGGCCGCGGCGGCAGCGCGCGGTCCTCTTCCTCCTCGTCGTCATCTTCCTCCTCCTCCGCGGCGACGGCACCGCACACGTGGGCGTGGATGAGGTCGAGCTGCACTGTGTGCATGTAATCCGCCTCCGCCCAGCGCAGCCCCGAGGCGCTCTTGTGTGGGGTCGGCACGGCGGTGACGGACGGCGTGCCACCGCTGCCGGCAGCAGCCGCGGTCGGCTGATAGCTCTGGCGCAGCGAGGAGGCCAGCACGTTGGAGAGCGCCACGGTGGGCGACGTGCTGATCCAGGGAGGAAACACAATATCGTCCATATGCAGTGTAGTGGTCTATCGTAAAATAATAATAATATTAATCAACAATTAAAAGCAACAACAACAACAAAAAAAAAAACAGCAAGAGCAAGAACAACAACGCTAGTTATTGTTTTTTTTTTAAAAAAAACGTATAAACGACGACAGTAGTAGAAGTAATAATAATACAAACAATGACGTCAACAGCAAAAAAAAAAAAGAAGTACAGAGTTAACAAATAATGAATAACACTAAAAACGTATGTTTACGAAACAGTATTGATACACGAAAAAAATAAATATATATATATATATATATGATAAACGCGATGGAAAAGACACACTTTTACTCAGGTGCGTTATTCTTTTCTGCTTAGTATACGACTTATGCTTCTTTAGAGGAAAACAAAACAACGATAAGAGAGTAAGGAAGATGTGAGCATGTTTTACAGAATCAAAGTATTAGTAATACAAAAACACAAACGAATAAGTGCAGCACTTCACAGAAAAACACAATGCAGTAAAGAGCAGTAACATCAAGACAACAAAACGAACCGTATTTCTCCAAAAGACGAACCCATATAAAATACTAACCGAAATATTAAAAAAAAAGGGAGAATATTTTTTTTCTTTTTGGTAAACTCAAGGAATCGAATTCATTGCGTTTATATACTGAGTATAACAAAACACACGATACAATACCAGAGGATGAAATAACGAAGAGTAACCATTCAAAACAAGCGAAACAAAAAACATATCCACATACTAAAAAAAAATTCCAATAATGGGGAATCATCCAATCACCTGAACCGTATATAAATCATGGTCCATCGTGTGGGTAGAATTCCGATACCATTGAACATGTTATTTTGTTATTTCCACTTTTTTTTCCTCTGTCTTGACTAGTATACCTTCTGATTACTAACTCTGTTACTAAATAAAAAATAAAAAATAAATCAAACAAACAAACAAAAAATGAGTCGTGAGGGGAAGGAATGAGGAGGTGGGCAAGAAGAAGATGGAGAACAATAAAAACGTCATTAATGCTGTCAACACAAAATAAAAAAAAGCGTGTTCTTACTCCTTAGTCATTCCTTGCTTTGTTCATTATTCCTTACTCTGTTCATTATTCCTTGCGCGTACTGGGCCACCGTGCGGCTCACGTCGGGCGAGCCCGCCGCGGCGAACTGCGCGAACACAGACTCGAAGTGCCGCGCGCCCGCCTCCTCCAGGGCGAGGTGCTCAGCGTCTTTCTTCTTCGGCGCGACCGCACTCGCAACGACGAGAGTGTCGGCGCGCATAGGATCATAGCGCAGCTCCACCGTCGCGCGCCACTCGCCGTTCTCGGCCGTCGTCTGGACGGCGAGTGCGTTCGCTGCCTCGTGCGCGACGCCGTAGAAGCAGTCGAAGAGCGACAGCGTGACCTCGCTGCCGCTGTTGTTGACGGTCGGCCGCAGCAGGTGGAACTCGCGCCACATGTGCGTGGCGGTCGGCGGCAGCGCCTCGCCCTCCTCCATCGCGACCGCGGCGTTCACGAAGGCCACCGCGGCGCTCTGGTTCGGTGGCGACTGGTACACCGCGTCGCGGCACGTCAGCGTCGCGACGTAGGTGGGCGGCGGCAGCGGCGCGTTCTCCGTCGTGTGCACCGCCTGAAGCGTCCACTGCACTTCCACCGACACGAGCTCGCTGAGCGCGTTCACCAGCTGGTGGGTGAAGGGCAGCGAGCTGATCGTGAAGTCGTAGGCGGACCGCCGCGCCTCGGCCGCGTGCTCCGTGTCGGCGCGCCGCAGCGTACAGTAGTGCTCCGTCTCGTCCGGGAAAAGAATGAAGCCCGTGCGGAAGTACAGGGTCATCTTGCAATCCTTGCGCCTCGCGTAGGCACGGGTGCGGGTCACGTCGTAGCCCTCCGCGTTGTACGGCACGCCCGGCGGGAACACGCTGCGGTTGTGGCCCGTCATGGGCAGCTTGAAGGTGAAGACCCACTTGGGCGCCATGCGGCGATTGCTCTGGATGCAGTGGTCCTTTGTGTAGCTCTCCAGCTGCGCCGGCGTGAGCGACGCGTTGTTGCCCAGCATGATGCCGATGAGCACGCGCAGCAGCTCCCCGATGGTGCGGCTGCGCTCCACCAGCTGCACCCGCTCCGCCCACTGCGCAGCAGTGTAGGTTTCTCGGCGGAGGGGGTAAAAGTCGCGTAGCGGGTCCGCGGGCACGCGCGGCCGGCCGCGGCGCCCCCGCGGCGCAACGGGCACCACCGCGGGGGCCGCCGTCTGCTGCTGGGGCTGGGGCTGGCCGTCGGTCGTGGCGCCGCTGCCGCTGCCGCTGTTGCTCGTGCTGTTGAGCGGCGGCGCGAAGGTCTGTTCCAGCGTGTCGATGGTCAGCTCCAGCTGCCGCCGCAGGTCGAGCGTCGGCGCGAGGAGGGCGTGCACGGACGCATGGCTGCCGCCTGGCACGGCGGCCTGGGCGGGCACCGGCGGCGCGCCGACGGCGGTCGGTGGCGCAGGGGCCCGAACGGGGACCCTCGAGAGCCGCGTGAGACGGTCGTGCTGCATCGCGAGGGCCGCGAGAGAGGCGACGTGCCGGTTCAGCTTCTCGAACTGAAAGTTGTTCCCCACGTCTACCTCACCGGTGCACATGTGGCGCTGCAGCGCGGAGAGGAGCGACTGGTTGATGCGGTGGAGGAGGTCCAGGGCGTTCATCAGCTGCTGGGTCGAGCAGGTGCCGTCGCGAAGGAGCGACGTCCACGTGTCCGCGCGACCATGGTCGACCGCGAGTCCGAGGAGACCGAGCGAATCCGTGTACGCGGCCTCCGACTGCTTGCAGAACACTTCTGCCTTATCCTTGAACTGGTTCCATACGGGGCACTCGGTAGTGATGAAGAGGTTCATCGGTGCAGCAATAAATGATGCAAATAGAAAACAAAAGAAGGAATATGCTTTTTTTCTTGTTCTTTCTAATGAAGATGCAAATAAAAAAAGGAGAGGGGAAGAACGAGATATTCTGCAAGTGGATAACGGCAATCGAGCTCTTGTATGGTAGGCATATTGCAGCCGCCCACACACGCACATGACGACGGACAGCAACTGCATGTGTGCACTTAACCCTTGTCGGCACGGTTCTTACTTTTTTTTTCCCGCGCTTCTTTCCTTACCCGAAAGCAAAAAAAAAAGGATGTACTACTCCATGCAGCGGTTGCGGAAATCGGGCGCCGCGCGCTCGGCCGCGGCGAGCTCCGCTGGGAACAGGTTCTCGAGTGCCATGAGCGACGCCGCGTAGAGGGCGTTGCTGGGGGTGCGCGCGGCGCCGTAGCCGACGAGCTGCGCTTGCCCCTTACCCTCCACGCACCGCTTGTGGACCTGTAGGTAGAGGCGGCACTCGTACAGCTGCGCGCCCTCGTAGGCCCGCTCGACCCGCAGGTGGCGGCGCGGCCCGGGCCCGTCCGCGCGGACGCAGTGCGTGAGCAGCTGGTAGGGCGAGCCGCCGGGCTGCCGCTGCCGCAGCCGCTCCTGCGCGAGGACGTCCGCGACGACGGCGGCGGGCAGCACCTCCGCGACCGGCTCCGTGCGCACGTCCGTCGCGAGCGCGGCGCAGCCAACGTCGTGGCGGGCCATGTGGTCCAGCGCGCGCGGGAAGCTGCGGCGGGCGGCGAGCAGCAGCACGTCCCGCACGCTGCCGCGCTTCGACGTGTGCACCGCCTTCGCGATGGGGAGCTGCCCCAGGCAGGGCAGCACCGCGTAGGCGACCCAGTACGTCCCCAGCTGCACCGTCTGCACATCCACCGCGGCGCTGCCGAGGAATGTGCGGAAGAGGTGCGCTGCGAGCTCCTTGGGCGACGCGAGCGAGGGCGCCAGGTCCGCCTCGTACTCGCGCCACAGCGTCTCCCCGTCGCGCCCGGCCAGCCGCGCCGAGGCCGCGCGCAGCACGGCGAGGAGCACCGCGATGGCGCTGTCGCCCGGCGCGCCGCGGTGCGCGGCGACGAGCAGGCGGCGGTCGTTCGCGAGGACCTCTGCCTCGTACGCGGGCGCGAAGGGCGCGAGCAGCCCCTCCGGCGTCAGCAGGTCGCCCTCGATGCCGATGTCGCCCTCCGCGGCGGCCTCGTCGCCGTCGGCGGGCGGCAGCCGGCGCAGCGCCCACGTGAAGGGCGCCATGCCCGGGTGCTTGAGCTCCAGCAGCGCGACGAGCTGTGCGACGAGCGGCGGGCCGCCGCGCACGTACACCTGCGTGCGCTGCAGCGACGGGTCGTCCAGCGGGTCGCGGCCGTCGACGCGGTGCAGTGCCTGGTACGCCGCAAGTTCCTTCGGGAAATACTTCTGTGCGACGTGGAAGACGAGTGCGCGCTGCGCGTGCTTCGCCTGCGTGTAGCTGGCGGAGGTCGCCACGATGCGGCGGCCCTCCTCGCCCTCCACCTGCGCCTCCAGCTCCGCGACCCACTGGACGACGTTGGTGCTGCCGGTCGTGTTGCGGTGCCGCACGCGCGGCTTGTACCAGCCGAGGTCCTCCTCGGCGAAGGCGGCGACGAGGGAGAAGATGTTGCCAATGTGCGCGACGCGCTTCTCGCGCGGCAGGGCGCGGTACTTGCTGCTGCGCGCCATCGTGTCGCCGCTGAGGTCGACGTCGGGGTGCGCGGTCAGGATGCGCTCGTACTGCCGCGGGAAGTTCTCCCGCAGCGCGGCAAGGCAGGCCAGCCGCCAGGCCTCGCCCTTCCTGAGGGAGCGCCCCTGCGCCAGCACCCGCCGCGCGCGGTAGACGCCGTCGTCCACCGTGAGGCTGCAGCGCCACTCGCCGGTCGCCTCGTGCTGCGCGTAGTGCGTCTGGTAGGGCCCGCCGAGCTGCAGCACGCAGAGGGTGCCGAGGAAGGCGTAGCAGTTGATCTTGCCGGTGTGACGCGCGAGCACGTCCAACTCGTCGTGGCGGTACAGCGCGTAGGAGAGCGCGGCGCTGCACGGGAAGAGCAGTCCGCCGCCGTCGCGGTGCGGCAGCGCGGCGGTCGCGCAGACGTCGGGGAACTGGTCCAGCAGCGCGTAGAGCGCCTGCGCGTACGCCTCGAGCTCCAGCTTGTAGCGGCCGCCGCCGGTCATCTGCCACACACACGTGTCCCCGTCCGCGAGATAGGCGGCGGTGAAGAGCGGCGGCAGCCGCTCGTCCAGCGCGTAGTCGTGGGCGCCGTCGCAGCGCCGCTGCGGCGTGTCCGCGCTGCGCACCTCGACGCGGGCGACCGCCGCCGGCGGCCGCCCGGTCAGCGCCGCGAGGGCGTCCACGAGGCGGTCGAACTGCCACCGCATCCGCGCGAGCAGCGGTGCGGTTGCGATCCCGTCGTCGAGGTGGCAGACGTGCGGGTCCGTGCCGCGCGCCTGGCGCAGGAGCGGCGCGGCCGCCACGGCGTAGGCCTGTGCCATGCTGGGCTGCTGCCGCGCCTCCCCCCGCCGCTCGTTGCCCCACCGGTCCACGACGCGCACGAGCGCCGTGTACGTCGCGGCGCGCCCGAGCCCCGCCGCGTCGGGGGTGCACCGTGCGATGACCGTCTTCCCCTGGGGCGCCACGAGCGCGCGCAGCTCCCGCAGCACAAAGGGGTCCGCCTCCTCCCGCGCCTGGCGCTCGCGCAGCTGCTCGCGCAGCAGCGTCACGCACTGCAGCAGCGCCGCGCGGGGGCCGTCGCCGTGCGCCTCCAGCGCGATGGACATGCGGTGGACAATGCTCCACTCGTCCTTGCCGTACGCGCGGCACCGCCACAGCGCGGCATCCGCTGCCGTGCTGTCCGTTGCACAAGCGCCCTGCGCGTCGCCGCCCTCCGCCGCCTCGAGCGGTGCCGCGGCCGCTTCCTCGCGCAGCGCGCTGAGCGGCGGCTTGATGGCGAACTTAAGGGAGTAGTGGAAGTGCCGGCACAGCTGGCGCAGCTCGTCCAGCACGGCCTTGAGCGCCGCCTGTGAGGCGGTGAGGCCGGCGCCGGCCGTCGCGTGGGCGGGCGGCGGCCTCCGCGGAGAGTTTTGTTGTTGTGATGGTGGTTGTCGCTTCTGCGCTGCCCCACGCGCGGGGCTCGGCGGCGGCGGGGAGCCGGCGGGAGAGACGAACTCCACGTCGCTGCTGAGCGCCTGCCGCAGACAGTTCTCGACGGCCTCGGCCGCGTTCATGCCCTTCGTGACCGCCAGCTCCACCGGGAACCCCAGCAGCCGAAAGGTGGCGGATACACGGTAGTAGTAGCGCGCGTCCGCGTCGCCGTGGTCTTCGGACGACGCCGCCGCTCCGTCGCCGTGCGGCGGCCGCTGCGCCAGGCGATGCAGCACGATCTTTGCGTACGGCCCGAAGAAATCCTGCAGCACGCGTTGTGCCTCGCGCCGGTGCTCTTCCAGGTCGGGCGCGGGGCAGAGGCCACCCTCTTCCTCCTCCGTCGCCGAGATGGCGCGCGTCGCCGGGGGCGACGCTTCTGCCGCCGCCGCGGGCAGGCCGCTGCTGCTCAGCGCGCTGCACCGGCGCAGGCCCTCCCACAAGGCACTCTGGCCTCTGTCGGTGAGGGGCGCCGTTGCCAGACGATGGCAATAGCGTGAGGGGAAACGCAGCATCTGCCGCATCCGCAGCGCGACAGCACCCCGTCTCTGCATGGGTGGCGGGGGCTGTTAGAGAACTACAAGTCTGTGCGTTCTTGGAGAGAGAGAGAGAGAGAGAGAGACGGTGACAACGGGTTCATGGGAGAAGTACTAATAGATAATGGTAATGGAGTAACAACGAAGGAGAACCGATGAGGATCCAATGAGAGCGCTATCCACCTTCTCGTAAGTGTGCTTTTTGTACACGTTGTTTTTCGTTTTTTTTTCAAGATTCATTATGCCGCTTAACAACGGCCTCCCGTAGTGGTAATCGTACCGACAAAAAAAAGATTTTTCCCATAGTCCGGTCCGAACGCAACCCGTTCCAGACATCGATACAAGAAGCAACGGAAAAAAAAACAAACAATTATGAGTATATATAGATTTGTTTTTTTAATCAACAAAAAGATACATTATTCGTGATTTCCTTTTTGTTCAGTTGCCTTTTGAGTATGTTGCGTTTTTAATATACGTATTTTTGTTTTATAGTTAGTATTAATGCTTTCCTTTACCTTTAAGTTTTCCTTCACTCGTTTCTCTGCTAGAATGCTTCGCGTACCTTTGGACATTTTCTTTTCTTTTCAAAACAACCATATTGGTAGGAATGCAAACATACAAGACGAGAGAGATAAATCCATTGAAGCTATTAGTGGAGGTAACTCATATCGCGTTCCTCTCTCTACCTAAAGGAGTCTAACAGAAGTAAACGGGCGGGTACAGCTTGGAGGCGGGGGTGGCGGGCACGACCGCAGCCGTGCGGGAGTTGCTGCCAACCAGGTAGAGGAACTCGCGGTTCTTCATGATCTCCTCGAAGTTGCTCTTCGCGAGGTCGCTCTCCGTGACGCCGAAGAGGCTCGCCATGTACACCACCTGCACCCGGAGGAGGTGGTGGGCGAGCAGCAGCACGTGCTCGACGCGGTCCGTCCCCGTCAGCTTCGCGAAGAGGGCGTAGACCACCTGCGCGATCGGCGGCGCCTCCGCGGCCGGCGTGGCGCTGCCGCCCTCGTGGCAGCGCACGTCACGGAGGCGCAGGACGACCATATCGTGGACGACGTCGTCGACGACGCGGACGTAGATGTGGTTGGCGGGGTGGCCGAGGTCGGCGCGCAGGGCGGCGACGCTGGTCGGCACGTAGGCCATCTCCGCGACGGCCTCCGTCGTGTGGGTCTGCAGGAAGTCGAGGAGCCACTGCGCCTGCTCCTCCTGTTGGAGGTCCACGTCGCTCCAGCCCTGGAGCGCCTCCGCGTGCTTGCTCTCCAGCGCGGCCGGGATCGCGTTCTTGCAGATGGCGTCCGCGCGGAGAATGGTGTCGTACTCGAAGAACTCTGGAAAGACGTTTTCGGCGAAGTCCGTGCGGAACACCGCAGCCGGCTCGCACGCGCGGCGGTACCACTTCACGGTCGCCGTCGCGACCGGCGGGGTAGGCAGGCAATCCGGCGACGCGAAGAGCGCCAGCTGCGTACCGTCCGCGCGCAGCGCGGCCTCCATCGTGGCGAGCAGCGCCGGTGTGACGCCGAGGCCGCGCTGGCCGGCCGCCGTCGCCAGGTGGCCCAGCACCGCCACCTTGTCCTTGCGCAGGCTGCCGAGCTTCTTCCCGAAGCCGCGCACCTCCCCCTCAAGGCGGCGCGCGAGCAGCGCGCCGACGACCGCCGCGTCCTTCGCCTGCGCCGCCTGCGCGAGGCAGGTGCGGGCGGCTGCCGCGGCCAGCGCCGCCGGGTCCAGCGGCTCCAGCCACTCGTCGAAGCCGAGGGCGTGCTCGGCCAGGCGCCGCACCGTCTGCGCGACGGCGTGGGCGTCCTCCACCGGGCCGGCGCGCAGCTCGACCCCCGCGGGCGCCTCCGCCACGGCGCCGTCGCGCCAGAAGTAGCGGCTGCCGGCGTCGCCCTTGGGCGCGGCCGGCGAGGGCTTGCTCATCGAGAACTTGGGCGGCTCCACCGCGAAGGCCTGGAGGGCGGCCGCGCTCGACGCGTGCTCCGCCGCGGCGGACGCCTGGCGCAGGCACGCCAGCACCGGCTCGCTGTGCTGGTTCAGCAGCGCGATGGTGAGTGGCGTCATGCCCTTGTCGTCCTTCAGGTACGGCACCTTCGCGTCCAGCAGCCGCTGGATCGCCTGCAAGTTGCCGGCGTCCGCGGCGTAGTGGAGGGCGTTGCGCTCGTGGTTGTCCTTCAGCTGGGTCAGGTCGTCGCCGCTGTACTGCGCGTAGATGTTCATGCTCTCCCAGTCACCCATCTTGCCCAGCCGCAGCAGCTCGAACTCGCCGACGGTGCGCTTCACCGCCTTCTCGGTCGGCACGGGGTGCGGCTCCAGGTCCTCGAGGCCGTGCGCCGCGCCCTTCGTCGTGGCGATCTGGTTGAAGAAGTGGTCGCCAAAGTCGTCGTCTTCGCTGCCGCTGTGGCTGTGCTCGTACTCCTCCTCATCCTCATCGCCGTCGCCGTGGCGGGGGTCCGCGTGCGCCGGCGCCGGCGGCCGCGCGTAGGTCTTGGGGTGCGTGGGCACCGGCGGCGCCGCGCCGGCACCGCCTTCCTTCGCACGCTTCAGCGCCGCGAGTCTGGCCTCCAGCTGCGCCCGCTCCTGAGGGGTCAAGGGCTTTGTGTTCATCGTGCGCGAGACGGGAGGAGAGAAAAGAGCTAAATGTGTATGAGTGTATAGATGTAGGTAATGAAGGTCAGAAGAAAGGAAATCCAACACAAGCAAAATGGTTAAAAAAAGGAGAACAATAATAATGACAAATAGTATGCTACTCTTATTATCTATTTTTTTTTGCTATTTTAACGACATAAAGATAGTTCAAGAGAGAAAGAGAGAGCAGTGTTTGCAAAAAAAAAAAAAGAATTAGGTGATCATATAGTATTATGCATACGTAGACTCAACTTTTCTGAGTCTTCAGTTCCGTTCTTGAAATGGAGAAGCCCATACAAGTAATCGTTAGTGAAGTATACAGAAAATCGGCATATTTCACCGCCACAAGAACGTATGAAGAAGGACAACAGGATGGCATCGCCGTGCTAGTTACTGCTGCGTAGGCTCGCTCAGGGAGCGGATCGAAGCCATCTTCTCCTGTAGAATCCGCTCATTCATCGCGGGGAGGCTCGCCCCTCCCCCCGCCTCCCTCACCACCTTGCGCGCGTCCGCCTCCGCCTCCTCCCTCATCCGCTGCTGCTCGACCTCGTACGGCACGTAGGCCGGCGACGGCACCGGCTCGCCGAAGTACAGCAGCGCGTTGAGTGCGAACACCACGACCACGATGCCGAGCCCCGTCCAGTAGTACATGGCCCAGTCCGTGAAGTTGTCCTCCGCGATTAACTCGCGCTCCCGCTTCTCGCGCGCCTCGAAGAGCACGCGGTCGCTGCCGAGCGGCACACCCTTCGGGCCGCGGAAGAACTCCGTCTTCTTCTCCTCCGGGTTCGTGAAGTTGTTCGGCTCGCCAAACGAACGGTACATCTTCTCGTGAAACTTGCGTCGTATCTCCTCGCCCTCCTTGTTGCGCCACTGCTTGGGGTCGGTCGAGTGCTCGATGAAGCGGCGGGCGGCCGTGCACAGGGCAGCACCCGCCGCCGCGCGGCCGCCACTGGTGCGGCATCGAACTGCCGCCTCGCCACCGCGGGCACCTGTACGCAACATGTGGAACTCGCGGGGGTGCGTATCGTATTCGTTGCTGAGCTACAATACTAAAAAAAAAAAACGGAGAGGACACAATGTGAAGGGAAGATGAGAAGATGCAGGATACAAACGGCTGCAGGTTGTGTTGATTCTTACGTCTACAATGTACAGTTTGTTATTCTGGTGGTGCCATTACCCACATGTGTCTTGTACCTCCTGTTAGAATAAAACGCGTTAAAGCACCCCTCCCCCGTTGCTACCCTGCGTCACAGCGCGGTGGACCCCCGCCTTTTGCGGTCGGCGATGCGCGAGCCGAACTGGATGGCGCGCTTCTCGACGCGCGTGACGCTCGTCAGCCCGATGATGGTTGCCGCGTGGCGCAGCACGCGCTTGTCGCCTTGCCCCGGCGGCAGCATGAAGTCCACAACGGGCGAGATGGAGAGCCGCAGCAGCTCCTCCGCACTCAGCGCCGGCGCCGGCGCGTCGGTGGCCGCCGGCAGCGGATACGCCTTCTCGCCGTAGACGGGCGGCCCGCCGCCCGCCAGGCGCAGCGTCTCGCAGCGCTCCTGCACGATGGACTGCAGCGTGCGCAGCAGCGTCTCGTCGAGGAACGGGAAGCGCGGCTCGCGGCCGCTGTCCATCGTGACGCGGTCGTCGCGGCCCAAGTTGCGGTGCCACAGCCGCCGAAAGTCGCGCTCGAGCTCCTGCCGCGCGCCGGCCATGCCGTGCCGCTGGAAGTAGCGGCGGTAGCGTGTGTAGCCGCCGAGCGTCTCGTCCGCGCCGGTGCCGAGCAGCAGCACCTTCGCCTCCGACACGTAGTGCGCCGCGCAGCACCCCGGCGGCGGCGCGACCTCGCCCGCGCCCTGCTGCTGCTGCTGCTGCGCGGCCCGCATCCCGCGCGTGAGGTACCACGGCGACGGCGGCGGCGGCTGTGCGCGGCGCAGATCCTCCTCGCGACAGAGCCGCACCGCCTTGGACGGCGCGGCGGGGTCGAAGCGCACGACGCCGGCCTTCACCGCGTCGTTGAGGTAGCTGCCCATCTTCTTGTACCCGTGCTGCTGCAGCACCGGGTGCAGGAAGGGCGCGTACTCCTTCCCGAGCGTCGAGAGCAGCACCGGCACGTGCGGGCCGGCGGAGCTGCGGCCCTCCGCCACGAGCACGTCGACGAGACGGTCGAACACGCCGGTGCCGCCATCCGACGCGGGGCCGCCCACCAGCCGGACGTGCTTGCTGAAGCCACGCAGCGGGTCAGCCGTGGTCGCCGCCTCCTCCCCCTCCAGCGGCGCGTCTGACTGGCGCAGCACCTGCATCCGGCCCTCTCCGCGCGCCGCGTACCACAGCGCGCGGCCAATGTCGAAGTCCATCACGCTGCCGCCGGGTACGATGAGGTCCCGCACGTGCGCGCGCTCCTCCGCCCGCTGCTGCGGCACATCCACGAGGATGAGCCGCCACTCGCGCTCCACGACGTCGCCGCCGCGCTCGGGCTGCGGCTGCGGCAGGCGCAGCAGCTCCGTCACCGCGCGGCGCGTCGCGAGGCGGTCGGGCGCCTGCTCCGGCTGCTCCCCGAAGGCGACGTTGACGAGCTCGATGGGCGTCTCGATCGGCAGGAGGTAGTGCGCGAGCGCGGCCAGCACCGTGCAGTCGATCCCACCCGAGAAGAGGACGCAGAGAGGCCGCCGGCGCGCGCGCGAGAGCTGCTGCAGGTTCGTGCCGTCCTCGGCGCCGCTGTTCGCGACACTGCAGCGGCGCAGCACCGCCGCGCTCAGCGCGTACACGTAGTGCACCGCCGCCCAGTGTGCCCACACGTCCTCGTCGCGGTGCGAGAGCGGCGCCGAGAGCCGGATGCGCTCCGCCAGGAGCGGCGGCAGCTCCGGCAGGCTCGACAGCGACGACGTGGTCGGCGAGTGCACGAGGAGGGGGGTCGCGCACTGCGGCTGCTGCTGCTGCGACGCTACGCTGTCCTCGCCGGCGCTGTCCGACCCCGTGCTGTGGCAGAGAAGGAGCGGGTGCACGCGGTGGTTGCGGCCGTACCACGGCTGGTGCAGCAGCGGACACACCCGCGCCGCGGCCCCGTCCGCGCCGTCGGCCGCGAGGAGCGCCAGCAGCTCCGCGAGGGTGAGCGGGCGGTCGCCGTGCGGCCGCAGCAGCGGCTCGTCCAGCCCGAGGCCGTAGAGGCCGGTGACGGGCAGCTCCGTCCAGCAGCCGTCTGTCGCCGCCAGCTCGTCGCCGTCGCCGCCCTCCCCCTCCTCCTCCTCCGCCTCGAACTTATTCTTCTTCTCCTGCGCCGCGGCACCGGGCGGGGCCGCGGCTGTGCCGGGGGCCGCGCCTGGGCCGCGCTCCCGCTTCGGCCGCCGCGACGGGTCGCCGTCCGCGCCGGTGCCGCGCGCCTCAGCGGCCGAGGCGGCGCCTGGCGCCTCCGCCTCGGCCGCACCGTCGGCGCGGGGGCCGTCCCACACGCCGACGGAGGAGATGATGAACTCCAGGTCGGCGCCCTCCAGCGCGTCCCCGCCGGCGCCCGCCGCCGCCGCCGGGTGGATCGCGAAGTGCACGAGGAGTGAGTGGCGGCCCATCGGGTCGCGACCGAAGACGACCATCTCCAGCAGCCGCGAGTAAAAGAGAAACCCGTACGGGCCCTCGATCTCCTCCTCGAAGAGGTGCACGCAGCAGGAGAGAAAGTAGCGCCGCCGCGCCAGGCGGCCGCCACCGCCGCCGTGCGGCAGGGCCCCGTACGCGCACCGCAGCTCGAGGTCCGACAGCCGGCTCGCGAGCGCGACCGTGTCGGAGCCCCACGGCGGCGGGCACATGCAGCCGCTGAAGATCTCGCCGTTCCACTGCAGGAAGGACTTGTTCTCCTCGCTCTTGTCGTCCACGTCCGTCTCGATCTCGATCTCGTACGGCTGCCGCACCGTCTGCCGGCCGCGCAGCCCCAGCACGGAGGAGATGCCCTCCAGCTCGGTCGACAGGCGCACGCGGTGGTCGCCCGGCGGCGGCCCGTCCACGTCCGCCCGCCACACGCGCCGCGTCGTCGCGAACACCTCCGGGCCGCGCCGCTTCACGTTCGCGACGAGCGTCGCGAAGAGCGACGGCGCCGCGGCGGACGCGGTCGGGCTGCCGGCGCCGTCGCCGGCGGCCGCCACGGACGTGATGCGCAGGCCGCAGCCGACGCCGCAACCGCAGGAGCGGACAGGGAGGGTGTCAGGCATGGCGGCGTCGGCCGCGGGCGTCGCAGTGGTGTGCAGGAGAGCCTGCGCGGCGGCGCGCCGTCGCCAGCGGAGGTGCTGCTTTAGCGTTAGACATATGCCGCACATGCTGTTCTACCGGTCCGTGTGCGTATGTGGCCTCTTGCTGCCTCTTCTGTTTCACCCTATGAATGTATTTCGCTATCAACACAAGATCCAATACGAAGATGCTTATGGTTGTACAATAATATGTGGATGCTTAAACTATACAAAGAAGAAAAAAAAGAGATATTAGGAAGAGTGAAGAAATAAAGACTATGGCAAGTGTGATACACCATAGTGTGAATCCAAGGAAACAAAAAGTGAAGAGGAGAAGCTGAAAACGCGTGCTCAAAAAGAAAAGAAACATGAAAAACAAAAAAAAACAAGAATTAAATACCATGACCTCTATATTTCATTTTTTTTTTCTCAAGAATATAGAAAGTGAACTGGTGTACGTGAACACGTATAATCCGTCACAATAAAGGTAGGTTTTATTATCATTTAATGTAGAAAGTAGTGAATAAATAATGTATAGATAAGACACTTTTTTCTTCAAGAATCAACACGAAAAAAAAAAAACAAGGGAAAAAAAACAATGAAAGAAACAAAGAAAAAAAAAGAAAAAAAAAGAAAACGAGTGGAGAAAAACAGAAATGACTATAAATAACAACCATTAGCTATGAGTCTCTTTTTTTTTCCTTTCTATCGTTTGCTATCTATACATATATATGTAGATATACCTACATTTCTCTTTTTTTCCTTCCATCGATAATACACACGCTGCGAGCTGTAATACTCACACAAAAACGAAGCTGCTTATATTATTATTATTACTGTTATCCTTGTTCTTACATCACGACCCACA